>CAUYTI010088022.1:0-12505 GCA_963575145.1 Galago senegalensis | reverse complement strand
AATGACGGCTGCAACCAAAAAATAGCCAGGCGTTGTGGCGGGCGCCTGTGGTCCCAGCTACTTGGGAGGCGGAGGCAAGAGACTTGCTAGAGCCCAGGAGTTGGAGGTTGCTGTGAGCTGTAATGCCACGGCACTCTACCCAGGGGGGCAGCTTGAAGCTCTGTCTCAAAAAAAAAAAAAAAAATTCAACAAACCTCTTATACTTGTAAAAAGAAATTCTCCTAAGCTCTTTTAGCTTCAGCTCCCCACCCCCCAACAAGGGAGGAGAAGTTAAGTTCTGGGAAGAAGCTCAAGAAGATAAGGGAAGGAAGAGAGGGAGAGGTGAGCCCTGGGTGAAAAAGGCTGAAGTTGGTTTAAGGCCCAAGTTGTTCTCAGAAACTTACCCAATATTCCTCATTTGATGATTTGTGACTTAATGTATCTTAAGTTAGTATGTACCCCACCTTGAATTTGTAACCCTTTATAATGTACCCCATTTTATGATGATGAAGTAATGTGTATCTTGTGATCTATGAATCAATATGTACCCTCACCTTGTGACCCTGCTCTAACTGCTATGATTGGCTTTATAAAAAGGCATTTCACCTGCCAGTCAGGTGCTAAATGCCCCTGTGGGGTGTTCCAGCCGGCCTGCAGGCATAATAAATTTTATCAATTATTGCATAAAAGTCAGGTCCACCTTTTTATCTCTGCAGCTCTGTCCCATTTCACCTGGAGGCTCCAGCAGGATTTGTGGACCCCTGCCTGGGCCCACCAGCATCTGATGGCTCGGGGGAGGGGGAGGCTCAGGGAGTTTTCTCCCTGCCCCAGAGTCCTCAGGCATGGATTTATGGGCCTAGGTTCCTCAATTTTCCAATCCAGTGAGTCTGCCTGTTCCTGTTTGCACTATCTGTTACTGTCTGTTTTGGTTGTCATACGGTACTGGTGAAGATGAGTATCTGTTCTTTGAAAGACTTAACAAGGCCAAGGCTCAAGAATAGTGACTTTGCACTTGGCAGGAATAGATCCCCCAGGTACAACCTGAAAGCAACCCTATGGGACTGGCAAGTCACCAACCACATGTAGTTGTGCAGGTCTCCAGTGAGGCCACTCTGGCATGGGTCCGCCAATATCCCCTCTCCCAGGAAACCAGGGCTGGAATTGCAATACACATCACCTGGCTCCAGAAAGCAGGCATCTTGGTTTCTTGCCAGTCTGCTTAGAACACTCCTCTCCTCTCCGTTAAAAAGCCTGGCACTAATGACTACCAACCTGTCCAAGACCTAAGGGAGGTAAATGCCCAGACAAACAATTCACCCCACCATCCCAAACCCCTACACTTTATTCAGTTTGATCCCCCCTTCTAGAACCTAGTACTCAATTCTTGACTTGAAAGATTCTTTCTTTACCATCCCCCTCGCACCTATCAGCCAACCAATCTTTACTTTTGAATAGGTAGACCCAGAGACTAGACATACTGGACAGTTAACTTAGACCCATCTACCACAGGCATTTAAGAACTCCCCCACCCTCTTACCTGAAGCTCTGCTCTCTGAGTAGAGATCTCCTTGCTTTCCGAGATACCCATCCACGTGTTTCCCTTTTACAATATGTTGATGATCTCCTGTTAGCTACTGAGACAGAACATGAGTGTGAAAAAGCTACCCTTGACCTCCTCCGGGAATTGGAGAGACTGGGCTACCAGGTCTCAGCCAAGAAGGCACAGCTGTGCATCACAACAGCAACTAAGCTGAGGTATAAGTTACAAGGAGGCCAACGCGCCCTCTGTAAGAGCAGGATCAAGGCCATCCTCCACATCCCACCACCAACTACCAAAAAGCAAGTATGTGTATTCTTGGGAGCAGTCAGTTATTGTCAGCTATAGATTTTAGGCTTCACTGAGATAGCCAAGCCCCTGTACTCAAGTACAGGTAGAGGTGACAAACCCCTCCAGTGAGGACAGGCTGAACAGGATGCCTTTAACCAACTCAAATAAGCTTTCACCTCCACACCTGCCCTAGCTTTACCTGACATTACTAAACCTTTTCAACTCTTTGTGGCAGAGACTAAGGGCATGGTGAAAGGAGTCGTAACTCAAGCTCTGGGTCCATGAAAAAGACCTGTTGCTTACCTTTCTAAGCGACTGGACCTAGTTGCCTAAAGATGGCCGAGTTACAGGAGAGCCATTGCTGCCATGGCAGAGCTGGTCAGAGAGGCAAAGAAACTAACCTTAGGCCAAGACCTACAAGTAGTCGGGGGCCACTCCATTGATGCTGTTTTGTGGAGCCCCCTTGACTGCTAGATGTCCAGTGCCTAGGTCACTCGGTATCAGGTATTGCTTCTTGACCCTCCCAGAGTAACTTTCCTCAAAACAGCCATCCTGAATCCAGCCACCCTCCTGACAGATGACCATCCAGAGCAACCCATTCATGATTGTGTACATACACTAGACACCCTTTCTTGCCTGTAACCAGATTTGACAGATACACCTCTTCAAACCCCTTACCTGAACCTGTTCACAGATGAAAGCAGCTACATCCACGAAAATAGACAAGTGGCAGGGGTGGTGGTCACCACTCACATAAAGATACTCTGAGAACAGGCCCTGGGACATGAGACTTCAGCCCAGAGGGGAGAGCTTGTTGCCTTAACACAAGCCCTGCACCTGGCCAAGGGAAAGGCAGCCAATATATATACCGACAGCTGGTATACATTTGCCACGGCCCATGTCCATGGGGCCCTGTATAAAGAAAGAGGACTCCTAATTTCTGGGAGAAAGAACATTAAAAACAGAAAAAATCCTTGCCCTGCTAGAAGCCATCTAGCTGCCAAGCCAGCTTGCCATCATCCATTGCACAAGACATCAAAAGACAGAGACATGCCCATTGCACAGAGAAATGCGCTGGCTGACCAGACAGCCAAGGCAGCGGCCCTAAAACCAGTGGGATCCCTCCATATCCTCCCAATCCTACTGGACCGCTTGCTGCCATCCACACCAGTTTACTCAGAAACAGACAAAGAAGAAAGCAAATGCCTGAACACTTTAATGGGTCCCAGGGACTAGCTCATCTGCCCAGATGGCCACCTCTTCCTCCCAGAAATTTTAAAGAGACGACTTGTTGACCAACTGCACCAAGGGACCCACTTGGGGATCACAAAACTTACTCAGCTCATCTCTAAACACCTGTACGTCCCCCATCTTTGAAAATAGACCAAGAATACAGCCTCTAGGTGCCTCCCCTATAACAAGGTAAATGCTGCCGGAGTGCCTCAGCATGCTCACCCGGAGTAAATGCTGCCGGAGTGCCTCCATTGCTCACCCACGTGGAAGTGTGGATTATTGCTTCATGTCTTTCCATTGCTTACCCACGTGGCAGTGTGGATCATTGCTTCATGTCTTTCCATTGCTCACCCACGTGGAAGTGTGGATCATTGCTTCATCTCCATCCATTACTTATCCACTTAGCAGTGTTTCATCTCCTTCCATTTCTCACCCACGTGGAAGCATGGATCAGTCCTTCATTCCATTCCATTGCTCAACCACGTGGCAGCGTGGATCACTGCTTCATCTCCTTCAGTTGCTCACCCACATGGCAGCATGCATCAGTGTTTCTTCTCCAATTCCTCACCCACATGGCCACGTGCATCATACCTTCATCTCCTCCCATTGCTCACCCTCTCTCAGTGGGAATCATTGCTTCATCTCCTTCAATTGCTCACTCATGTGGCAGCGTGCATCACTGCTTCATCTCCTTCCATTGCTGATCCATGTGGCAGCCTACATTGTGGCTTCATCTATTTCCATTCTCACCTGTGGGGTGGCATGCATCATTCCTTCATCTCCTTCCATTGCACACCCATGTGGAAGCATGGATCATTGCTTCCTCTCCTTCCATTGCTCACCCACTTGCAAGCATGAATTATTGCTTTGTCTTCTTCCATTGCTCACCCATGAGGCAGCATGGATCAGTGCTTCATCTCCTTCCATTTCTCACCACATGGAAGTGTGGATCACTGCTTCATCTCATTCCATTGCTCACCTATATGGAAACATGGATCAATGATTCATCTCCTTCCATTATGGTGGCATGGATAAGTGCTTCCTCTCTTGTCATTGCTCACCCATGTGGCACTGTGGATCAGTGCTTATTCTCCTGCCATTCCTCACACATGTGGCAGCATGAATTGTGGATCAATGCTTCATCTCCTTCCAACGCTCACCAACATTGAAACGTAGATCATTGCATCATCTCCTTCCATTGCACACCCACGTGGCAGCATGGATCAGTGTTTCATCTCCTTCCAATGCCCACACAAGTGGCAGCATGGATCAGTGTTTCATCTCCTTCCAATGCTCACCAGTGAGGCACAGTGAGTAATTGCTTTATCTTCTGCCATTGGTCACCATGTAGCAACATGCATCATTGTTTCTTCTCCTTCGATTTCTCACTCACATGGCCATGTACTTCAGTGCTTCATATCATTCCATTACTCACCCATGTGGTCACGTGCATCAGTGCTTCACCTCCTGCCATTGCTCACCCACAGGGCCATGTGCATCATAGTTTCATCTCCCACCATTTCTCACCCACATGGCAGTGTGCATCACTGCTTTATCTCCTTCCATTGGTCACCCACCTGGCAGCATGGATCATGGCTTCATCTCCTTCCTGTGCTCAACCACGTGGCCATATGCATCAGTGCTTCATCTCCTGCCATTACTCACCCATGTGTCAGCGTGCATCATTGCTCTTTCCATTGCTGACCCACATGGTAGTGTAGATGATTACTTCATCTCCTTCCATTGCTCCACATGTGGCAGCATGCAACATTGTTTCATCTTCTTCCATTGCAGCAGCTACTCCATTGTTTCATCTCCTTCCATTGCTCCACATGTGGCAGCATGGATCAGTGATTCATCTTCCATTGCTCACCCACTTGGCAGTGTGCAACATTGATTCATCCCCTTTCATTACTCACCCATGTGTCAGCGTGCATCATTGCTTCATCTCTTTCCATTGCTGGCCCACGTGGTAGTGTAGATGATTACTTCATCTACTTCCATTGCTCCACATGTGGCATCATGGATCAGTGATTCATCCCCTTCCATTGCTCACCCATGTGGCAGTACGCATCATTGCTTCAACTCCTTCCATTGCTCACTCTTGTGGCAGCGTGGATCATTGCTTCCTCACTTTCCATTGCTCACCCACATGGAAGTGTGCTCAATCATTTCATCTCCTTCCATTGCACACCCACGTAGCAGAGTGCTCCATTGTTTCAAATCCTTCCATTTCACCCCTGTGGCAGCGTGGATCATTACTTCACCTCCTTCCATTTCTCACCCACATAGCACCATGCATCATTGCTTCATCTCCTTCAATTGCTCACATGCATCATTGAGCATGACAACCAGTGTGAATCATTGCTTCATCACCTTCCATTGCACACCCATGTGGAAGTATGGATCATTGCTTCATCTCCTTCCATTGCTCACCCACGTGGGAGCAGGCATTATTGCTTCATCTCCTTTAATTGTTCACCCCCATGGCAGTGTGGATCATTGTTTCATCTCCTTCCATTGCACACCTACATGGAAGTGTGGATCAGTGTTTCATCTCCTTCCATTGCTCACCAGTGTGGCCATGTTGCATCCAAGCTTCATCCCCTGCCACTGCTCACCCATGTGGCAGGGTGGATGATTGCTTCATCTCCTTCCATTTGTCACCCACATGGCAGCATGCATCAGTGCTTCATCGCCTGTCATTGCTCACCCCTGTGGCCATGTGCATCAGTGCTTCATCACCTGTCATTGCTCACCCCTGTGGCCATGTGCATCAGTGCTTCATCTCCTTCCATTGCCTAATGATACCCCATTGTTTGACATATACTGCATTTTATTTATTCATTCCTTAGTTTATGGACCTTTGGGCTATTTTCAGCTTTTGCCTACTATTTATAATGCTGCCATGAACCTTCAGGTTCAGGCAGTGACTGCATTTTATAAATGAGAAAGATGAGATTTAACACATTTTAGGATTTTTTTTTTCCTTTTTAAAAACCTTCTTCATTAAATTAAGGGTGTTCTGGAAAGCTACCAAGAAATCAATCTTTCTTTCAGTGAATTGACAAAATTTAGGACCTTGACTCCGGCCCATGACCACAGCTTCTACTCTCTCCTTCCTCCACATCTTGAATGTGAGTCTCTCTAGCAGTCTGCTCACGCCAGGCACTGGGCAGATCCTAAATCTCTCCACGCGGAGCCTTCCTGTGGCTTCCACTCACCTGTGGGCTGAAGTATCACCTCAGCCTACCTGGGAGGCCCTCTGCTGTGCTTCCTTTCCATCCTCACCCCTGCCCTTCCCACTGTCCGCAGCTCCTGGCTGGGCCTTGCCTGGATGTGCTGCCTCCTCTGCTTGAAGTTTCCTTCTCTTTAGGCTGCGACTACCCTGTCTGTCTCTGGAAAAATGACTCAATTCCTACCTCACCCCAGGAAAGAAGAAGTCAACTGCCCATCTACAGCATTCCCAGTACACTTTCATGTACCATCACATAAAGATCTCCTTGCAGGTCTCTTGCTCCAATTCCTCCGCAGGCTCCTCAGAGGTAGAAAATGTTGGGTCTTATCATGCTGTTCACATGTCAGGGTCTGCCTGGGGCCTGATATGAACAGGAAGCAGGAGAGCTGCAGCAAAACCTGGTGACCAGATCAACAGGAGCTAATTTGTGGACATGTTTCTTTATGGTAATGGGGAGAATCATAGCTTTTATTTTCTTAGCCACATGGAACTAAATACCTATTGTAGTCAACAGATTGAATCGAGGGCTTAAGAGACACATTAGAAGCTCATTTATTCATTCACAGGCCACTTAGGGGCCAAATGTCCAGCCAGGAGACCACTTCACTGCAGGGGTCTGAGAGAAAGATAAGCCACAGAACCAGCTAAGAAGACACAGAATTTTGGGGCTGCCTTCTGGCGGCACACCTGAAGTTTAACCATTAGTAAAGGTGCCAACTTCCTCGTTTTAGACCAGTGCATTCTGAGCCATCAATAGAAACAATTTCTTTCCTGAATAAGGTGATGTCAGTGATGCACTGCCTCAATAACGCAGAGTTGAGTAGAACATGGCATAGCACTTCCCGTTCTGAAGAGGTTTATTTTAGGAACCTTAAAACAGGCTGTAAGGATGCTGAAGCCTCAACCTGTCTTCCTTGGAGACAGACATTCTATAGGA
Source organism: Galago senegalensis (assembly GCA_963575145.1). Taxonomy (NCBI): domain Eukaryota; kingdom Metazoa; phylum Chordata; class Mammalia; order Primates; family Galagidae; genus Galago; species Galago senegalensis. Next base: position 5,290 of record CAUYTI010088022.1, on the reverse strand, counting down.
CTTGCCCTCTCATTCCCAGCCTCAGCTCCTATGCTCCCACATGGATGGGAAAGTGGTCTGTCTGACTTCTACCCTTCCAGGCTACAGCTCAGGGAGGAAAATGACTAGTGGTACTGGATGAGGGAAGATTCCTTCGGGGTTCTGTTTCCTTATAATGCATTCTTGGGGACTAGGTCTTCACCCAATGCAGAAGCTGAGAAAACTATCCAGGGACTCTGCTGGAGTCCACACAACCCTTAGCATCACATATGTCCACATCTGAAGGGCCACAGGCCTCCTTCTACTATGTCTATGCAGGGCCCAGCCCATAATGGGGACTCAGTAAACATCAAGGGAGGATTGTGTTGTTACAGATAGTGGACATGGAATGAGGTGACTCCTAGCCGGGTGGGGCCTCTAGGTTTCTAGGAATGCCACAGAGGAAAGATGAAGATGCTTGGTGTAATATAAGCATACAACCAAGGGTCCTGGGGGGTAGATGCTACTAGAGAATGGCAGTGTGGCCCTGATTCCAGGTTCCAACAGGTATTTATTGATATTCAAACAAAGAAGTATTAAGGAAAAAGTTACAATAAATGTTACACTGTGTAGCAGATGTGCAGACTGACTGTTTTTCTGGGATACTTTATCTTGGTAACAGGCAGTTTGACACCTGCTGTTTATTGACCTGACAGGTATCTGCCTTAGCTTTTATGCCCAGCTAAGTGGTTTATTTTGTTGTGCATATTGTTGCAATTGCTGATACTGATGTGTGAGCCCTTATTCCTTCTGTGTATGTGACTGTAACCTTGCTACAGTTACACATGCCTAAGTGTCCCAGACCAGTAACTATTGCTACTTCCCCAGACATCCTGTTCCCTATGCATTTCTCCAGATGTCTTTGTTAGATGTTTCCCACACATATAATTTATGGCTCATGATGTGATACTTTATTTTACAGTCACGTAGCAAGCAAATAACAAAAAGATTAAGTGCAATGAGAATTGCAATGATTACACATTTCTCCACAATCATTGGTTAATATTATTTCATAAGAGACAATGGGAATTTGTTCTCCCACAATAGAAGATGCCAGAAGTGCTGCTGTTGCTACTATACTTAGTTCGTTGGGTTTAAATGTCAAATGAGAGAATTATTCTGGTGGAGAAAAACAAATTCTCTTGGATATGGATTTAACAGAAATTTCCACAACTATACTGAAAGAATAAAATAAAATCATACTTAAGAGTATATACTTGAAGTTTAAAATTTCACTCTTTTAAGTAAAATCACCATGTTCTGGTAACATAATAGCATTGTGGGCATTCCCTGAATTATGAATAACCCACTTCTAAGTGCCCTGTACAAATGACGTGGCTCAGGTTGAGTATCCCTTATCTAAAATGTGGGAACAGGTTCAGCGCCTATAGTTCAGTGGCTAAAGCACCAGCCACATACACTGGAGCTGGCAGGTTTGAACCCAGCCTGGGCCTGCCAAACAACAACAACAACTACAACCACAAAATAGCCGGGTGTTGTGGTGGGCACCTGTAGTCCTAGCTACTTGGAAGGCTGAGGCAAGAGAATCATTTAAGCCCAAGAGTTTGAGGTTGCTGTGAGCTGTGATGCCATGGCACTCTACCAAGGGTGACATAGTGAGACTCTGTCTCAAAGAAAAGAAAAATGTGGGAACAGAAGTGTTTCTGATTATGGATTGATTTTTAAGAATTTTGGAATATCTGTATTAATACCTACCAGTTGAGTATGCCAAATCCCCAAATCTGAAATCCAAAATACTCCAAAGAGCATTTCCTTTTAGAATAATCATGTTGATGCTCAAAAAGTTTTGAATTTTGGAGTACTTGGGGCTTTTGAATCCATGATGCTCTCAGCCCATACTGCTCTTGCTGCTTTGCCAGCCCTTCCTTCCTGCCCTACTAAAATCACTCTTTTTTAATCTTTTCTAATTTTTTTTTAATGAGACAAACAATAACTTCACCATAAGGCCCAAGAATGGACTCAAAATTGTCATTGTCTGGAAATGACCATGCATCCATAATTGAGTTATATTAAACAAAATGTGGAGCAATGTTAGTAAGGGAAGAAGAGAAAATAGACATCAGTGGTGCCCACCATGCTTTTGTAGTTCTCTGTAAGACCTTTGTGTTAGGATGCTCTGTGCTGGGTCCAACCCTGGGGGAAGGTCTGTTAAGACTTGTGGATCTGGTGGTGAGCAACTGAACAAAAATAGTTAGAAACGATAAGAGAAAAAGAGACAAGACACACAAAATAGAATTTTCAAAGGTGGGAGCACAGGGGACCACTGCCCATTTGTGAGGTTCTGACGGTGGCCTCACAGCTTTTATTGAAGGCTATTTGCTCATTAGCCCAGAGGGTAAGCTGAGGAAGGGAACAAAGATGCCAGCAGTTGCTCTGAGTGAGCATACAAGCTCCTATGTTTCTATAATCATTAACCTTAAGAATCTGAGCAACCTTGAGAAATTCAGAACCTAAGCCTCATGTGGGAGCAGCCTCTTGTCTGTGGTCACACACACAGATTCCTAGGGGGCTGTTAAAGCCTGCTAGTTCACCGTGGAGTAAAACACCACTACATCAATCTCCTCTGAAGATTTGGTGGGAGAGAGGAATTTTCCTCTCATGACCACCACAGATGGGTTTCCTCTGCAATAAGGGATACAAGCCCTCCTGCCCATATTTCAGGGCTTGAACTGTTCCCTTGATCTCTGTCCCAGCCAAATACAAATCTCCACAATGGGTATTTTCTTTGGCTATTTTCTGGACAGAAAATGGCCTAGTTAATGTATCTTGGCAGGCCTTGCCACAGAATCTTCTGTGGCCATTATTTTCTTCAGAGTGTTCACAGACCCAGTGGGGATGTTTGTAAGCTGTACCCTCCTACAGGCCAGGCTTCCAGGAAAAGGAGGAAACTTGCTCAGATGAGAAATTTAACAGCATCTAATTTAAAGGTCAACTAGCTGACTTTCCTTTCCTTTGACTTTCGTAAGCCTTGCTTAGCTTACTTTTTTACTTTTCCCCTTTTCTGGGGGTGTTTCTTTTGCCAAGACCCCAAGTATGGGGTCTTTGGTACCCATTCTGCCTGCACTCTGTCTGCAGTAATCAAAGGCATAATTCAAACTGGCATGAACAACTGTACATTAATCTCACACCAGGATTTCCAGATGTGAGATAGATTAAAAGAGCTGGTTAAGTCCACAGTCCAAGGCTAGCCTCAAGGAATGAAGCCCTTTCCATCTCTCCCCTTTGCCATCCTTAGCAATGTCTTCATTCTCACAATGGAGACCAAGTGGCCACAGTAGCTCCAGGTCCACATGCAACAACATCTACAGGAAGAATAGGGGCAACCTTTCCCCAAAGTGCTCTCTGCTTTCTGTGTGTTGCAATGAAAATGGGGTAGAGGAGATGCTCTTTATGAGGGTAGAGAAGTATATCATAAAGTACTACTTTATACAGCTCATCATACCCTCTCTGTTAATGGGGCATCAAGGGAAGAGACGAAACCTTTGTTAGCATCTACCACACAGGCTAGATACAGCCAGGGCTGTAGAGTCACTTGTCACTCAGTCTTTGTCTTATCTGGTAAGAGGACAAAGTAGGACAGAAAACCTAAAAGGGAATTGGAAGGGCCAGGATGGGTGTGGGGATGGGATCTCAGTAACAGGAAAGCTTGGCTGGGGGTGTGGTGGTGGGAGGAGAGGCCTGCCCTAGAGGACACATTGGGAGAAATAAAAGAAAGTGTCCAGGGGTCTGACCTGGCTAGAAGATTTCTGGGGATAGTAATAGCAGCATAAATAATATATAGGCATCAAATAGTAAATCTGCCAAGGAGCAGAGGGAAAGTATAGCTTAAGGCTTTGACTGTGGGCTGAGGAGATGGGCAAAGGTGCTGTAGAGGTAGGCAAGATGGCTCTGGAGAGGATACCCTAGCTCAGAGGTTCATTTCTAAAATTCTTGAGTTATTTAAAATGCACTTGACAAAAACTATAAAACCATCTGAGAAATAAAGGGAAATGCCAGGTTAAAAAGAAGACTGAAAGGTGCTCAGACTCCTGGAACGTATTTAACTTCAAATGGAAACACAATTTGTTGCAAAGTTCCAAAAGAAATTTTATTTTAATTTTGGAATTTGACCAATATTCTATGGCTTGTATGGATAAATAAACAAGTGAAAATAGCTATCACAGTCTTAGAAAAGAACCATAGAGAGGGGATACAAGTCCTGTAGTCTTCTATCCAACAACAGTAATTAAATCAATTGACACTGGTGCAAGATTCACATAAGAAGTGGCTGGGCATGTGGCTCTAATGGGTGTGTAGTGTCCCAGCTACTTGGAAGACGGAGGCAGGAGGATGCTCTGTGAATAACCACTGGACTCCAGCCTGAACAACAAAGTGGGACTATATATGTATATATATAATAAAAAATATAATATATATAAATATATATACTATATATATTTTTTAGGCTCCTTTATTCCATGAATATTTACAGAATATCAACTATAGTCCCAAAGTGGGACTTTATATATATATATATATATATTTATATATATAATTCAAGCTCCTTTATTCCATGAATATTTATAGAACATCAACTATAGTCCCAAAGTGGGACTTTATATATATATATATTTATATATATAATTCAAGCTCCTTTATTCCATGAATATTTACAGAACATCAACTATAGGCAAAACATTGACATCATTGAAGATAACATTGGGACAAATGTATCGATTTTATGAGGAAACAAAAGGATTATCTACAAATCAATTATGAGATAAGTGTACTCATTACCACCACTCCTAGTAAAGTTGAAGATCCTAGCTAGTACAATTATGATAACTTAAAAATACCAATAGTTTGTAAAAAAAATACAAATTGCATTACTTCCAAGTTACCAAGTTACTTGCAAGTTACCAAAAGCAATAGAAAAATTCAGCAATATAGCTAACTTCAAAATAACTATACAAAATGAATTATATTTCTATATAAAAAAGAATTACAAAATAATATTAGAAAAAGAAAGGTAGCATTGTATCAGCAACCAAAATAGAAAGTACCTATCAATATAGCCTTAACAAGAGCTGTGCAATTTTTTTTGAATACATAATCATGTACTATTTTTTTGTTTGTTTTTTTTTTTTTTTTTTTTTTTTGAGACAGAGCCTCAAGCTGTCCCCCTGGGTAGAGTGCCGTGGCATTACAGCTCACAGCAACCTCCAACTCCTGGGCTCAAGCGAGTCTCTTGCCTCCGCCTCCCAAGTAGCTG
>CAUYTI010088020.1:0-29593 GCA_963575145.1 Galago senegalensis | reverse complement strand
GCCCGCCACAACGCCCGGCTATTTTTTGGTTGCAGCCGTCATTGTTGTTTGGCGGGTCCGGGCTGGGGATTCGAACCCGCCACCTTAGGTGTACGTGGCTGGCGCCTTAGCCGGTTGAGCTATAGGCGCCGAGCCTAAAATGGGTTTCTTATAGACATATAGTTGAGTCTTGTTCTCTACTCCAGAGTCTTTTAAGAGGTAGATTTAGACTACTAACATTTAAAGTGATTATTCATACCGTTTGATTAATATCCACCATATTTGTTAGTTATTCTTGTTCTTTGCTGCTGTTTTATCTTCTACTATTGTTCTGCCTATTATGGTTTTAACTGAACATTTTATGTGATTAATTTTATTTCTTTTCTTAGCATATCACTTATACTTTTTAAAAAAATTTTTAATGGTTATCCTTGTGTTTGCAATATACATTTACAACTAATCCAACTCCACTTTTAAATGACATTGTACTGCTTCACAGGCAGTGTGACTGCCTATGTGTTGTTGTGAGATACATATCTTGTTTTTGTACCTTTTTCTTGGCATACAACTCCTAAAATCTCCAAATAAATAAATGTATTTTTGTGTGCTAATGAGATGACTGATAGGTAGCAGGCCTTAGGTAGCTTCAGGATGGGAGCTGGTCACCCATCAGCTAATTTGGTAAAAAAGATTAGGACAACATTCGAAGGTTAGGACCTTTATCCCCACTGCCTAACCTCCAAGGAGAGGGGAGGACATGAAGGTTAAGCTGATCACCAATGGCCAACAATTTATCAATCATGTCTCTTTAACAAAGCCTCCATAAAAACCTGAAAAGGCAAGGCTCAAAAACCTTCCAGATAGCCAAATAAATGGAGCTTATGGATGGTGGCGTACCCAGAGGGCATAGGAGGGAGCTCTGTGTCCTTTTCCATGTGCCTTGCCCCCTAGGTATCTCTTGATCTGCATTCTTTGTAGTATCCTTTATATTAGATTGCTAAATCTACTTAAGTGTTTCCTCGAGTTCTGTGAGGCACTTTAGCAAATAAATCAAACCTGAGGAGAGGGTTGTGGAAACCATAATATATAGTTGATTGGTCAGAAACACAGGTGAAACAACCTGGTACTTGTTGATCTTTTGGGACCAAACCCTTAATCCAGGCGTCCTCAAACTGCTGCCCGCCTAAGACATTTATCCGGCCAGCCAGGTGTTTTTGCCACCACTGCCTGTCCTGCTTAGCAGCTGACTCATCCCAGGGCCCACAGTCTGGCCTTTCAATGGTCTGAGGGACAGTGAACTGGCTCCTATTTAAAAAGTTTCAGGACCCCTGCCATGCGATATAATGCTATCACCAGTTAGAGTATCAGAATTGAATCGAATAAGAGAACACCCAGCTGCTATCTGCTACAGGACTGCTTGCTTGGTGTGTGGAGAACACCCATACATTTGGTTACAAAAGTGTTCTGTGTTGGCTCAGCGCCTGTGGCTAAGGCACCAGCCACATACACCTAAGGTGGCGGGTTCGAATGCAGCCTGGGCCCACCAAACAACAATGACAGCTGCAACCAAAAAATAGCTGGGCATTGTGGCGAGCGCCTCTGGGTCCAGCTACTTGGGAGGCGGAGGCAGGAGACTTGCATGAGCCCAGGAGTTGGAAGTTACTATGAACTGTGATGCCACAGCACTCTACCCAGGGGGACAGCTTGAGGCTCTGTCTCAAAAAAAAAAAAAAAAGTGTTCTGTGTTGTAAAAATATAGCAGAAGAAATTGAGTTTGTTTTTTTCCTCTATATTATCAGAAGTGAAGTCCAAAATGGGATTTTCTACATTGGCTCTGGCTCATAGAAACATTTTATTTAGGAAGAAAATGGATAAAAGGTTAAGGATAAGAAACTCTCGATTCCTATGTGGCCACATGGTCACCTCCAATACAGAGAAATGGCTGTAATGCAATTGGCTACTCTTTTATAATAAACCAGTAGTGTGTATGTGTGTATATCTATATATTATATATGTATACATATATGTGTGTATGTGTACATATATGTGTGTGTATGTATGTATGTCAGTTTTCCTTAGTTCTATAAACTCCTAGCAAATTAATGGAACTCAAAAAGGGGGTGCTGGAAGCTCCAATTTATAGATAATTGACTACAGATGTAGGTGACAAACTATTACTTGCAATAAGCATCTAAAGTGGGAGACATTCCTATGGAACTGAACCCTAACCTGGTGGGGTCTGGTAATATCTCCAAGTAGATAATGATAAAATTCAACTGAATTAGAGAATGCCCGGTTGTTGTCCACTGGAGAATCCATTGTAGAATTCATGCTGGTGAGGAGAAGATACCACACACTTCTTGGTGATCAGAGTTCACAGAAGTGATCTGTGTTGTTGGGAATACAGTAGGAAAAACTGAGTTTGTTATTCTATTCTCAGAATTTTATAAAAACAAAATAATCCTAAGTCTTTCCTCTTACCCTTGGTATCACCACTGTCATTCATTTTCCTGGTATATAACTATACATAAGCATGTATGTGTTATACACATAAGCATACATAATTAAATGCATTGTTACTATTATTTTTGAACAAATTTTTATCTGTCAGATAAATTAAGAAAAATAAAAATAAGTTTTTATTTTACTGTCACCCTTCTTTGATGCTCTTTCTTCATGTAGCTCTAAATTTCTGATGTGTATTATTTTTCTTTTCCTTTAACATTTCTTGCAGAGCAGGCCTACTTACAACAAAGTCCCTCATTTTTTGTCTCAGAAAGTCTTTATTTTTCCTTCACGTTAAAGGATAATTTCACAGGGTACAGAATTCTATTTTTTTTCTCTCTCTCAATACTTTAAATATTTTACTCGACTTTTTTTCATGCATGATTTCTAAGAAAAAGTCAAATGTAATTCTTATCTCTGTTCCTCTATAGGTTCTTTCAGTATTTCTTCTTTATCTTTGATTTTCTGTAGTTTAAAAGATGATATGCTCAGATATAGGGGTATTTTAGCATTTATTTTGCTTATTCTTTGAGCTTCCCAGGTCCAAGGTTTGGTGTCTGATGTTAATTTGGTAAAATTCTCAGTCCTTATTGTTTCAAATATTTCTTCTGTTCCTTTCTTTCTTCTCCTTCTGTTAACCTCATTATGCATATGTTACACCTTTTGTATTTGTCCCATAGTTCTCATTCTGTTCTGTTTTTTTAATTTTTTTTTCTGATTCTCTTTGCTTTTTGGTTTTAGAGTTTCCTGTTGCTATACCTCAAGCTCAGAGATTCTTCCTTCAGGCTTGACCAGTCTACTAATAAGCCCATCAAAGGCATTCTTCATTTCTGTTACAGTTTTGATCTCTAGCATTTATTTAGCTTTCTGGGGATTTCCATCTCTCTGCTTACATTGCCCATCTGGTCTTGCATACCATATAATTTATCCATTGGAGCATATTAATCATAGTTATTTTAAATTGCTAGTCTGATAATCCCCAAATCCCAGAGGATGTCTGGTTATGATACTTGCTCTGTCTCTTCAAATTTTGTTTTTTGCCTTTTAGTATGCCTTGTAATTTTTTCCTGATAGCCAGACATGATGTAGTGGGTGTGGTAAATAGGCCTTCACTGATGTAGTAATGAGGCATGGGGATGGTCAGAGAAGCATTCTGTAGTCTTAAGATTAAGTCTCAGCCTCTGGACTGTGATCTTTACAACTGCTTCTCTGTTCCCCCACCTTAGGTGAGACAGGGCGACTAGAGTGGGCTGGAGGTGGGTATTTCCCTTCTCTCATATGAAAGGCTAAAGTTGGCTAGAGTTAGGTATTTTTATTCCCTCCCTTCACTTAGGCTTTGATAAAACACAAACTAAATTATTTTTTCTGTGGGCAGCCCTTGTTAAGAAGTACTCTACCATAATTCACACTGGTCCCTTTCTCCTCGTCCTGCCAGGAGATGAGGCAAGTTTTCTTCAGTAGTCCTTGTAAGAAGTACAGTCAAGCTCCTTGAAGTAAAATTCACTGGAGTGTAGGGGGTCCCATATGTCTGGGTCCCCTGAAGTTTCTAACTCTCAGCTGTACCCATACTGAGCCTCTGGCAATTCCTGAATTATAGGTCGGGTTTTCCTGCCCTGGCACTGGTTCCTGTGGCAGTTTCTGCTTGGGAGTATCTGCTCAGTCAAGTGTGAGTCATGACTCCCTGTATTAGGCTGCCTCTCCAATCTTAAGGGTAGCACTTTCCCTTACATCCTCATCCCTTTTACAGATTCAAGAAGAATTCTAGACTTTTCAGTTGTTTTGCATTTCTTCCTGTTGTCAGGATAGAGTCATGACTTCCCTGCTCCTGACATGCAGAACCAAAAAGCCCTCCTGTGGTGAACACTTTGGTCCTTGTAAAAACCTACAATTTCTTACAGCAGCGGGTGGCATGTAGCAAACATCACTATGAGGTAGGTGGTCAGGAGGTAATTACGTTATGTACCACTTTGGGGGGCGGTGGCTTGCTACCCCACACAAATAGCTTCCTCTCCACAACTGAATTCTAGCATTCTAGACCCCTATAATCTCCTTCCCAATCCAACCCACATATACTCATGCAGGAATACCACACCCTGTTCCTCCTTGCCTGTGGAATGAACTTTTAAGGAGAAAATTTGTTTTCAATACTCAGATTTCACCCCATCTTTATTGCTAAAGTCTGGCTATACACCTGCTGATCTGGCCCCTGGCCTTGTACGTCCACATATCCTTTTTTTCTTACATACTTGCCTCTTCCATTTCTTCCCCTCTCCCCAGCACCAGAAAACTTGCACACACCCCCACATACACACTTCCTTCTTACATCTTTTTGATTTGATTTTAATCATAACCACTGGTATAACCTGTTGGCTTAAGATTTGGTACCCTGTGGTTAGCCTCTATTCCATAGTCTCCCCTGCAGATGTAGCATATAATTCTGGATCTTTAGTCCTCACTATGCACAAGATGTTACTTGGATCAGTGGAGTTCTCCAGGGTCTCTTGTTTCTGGAATGGCTGGTTATTATTCATTTTCTTATTCAGCTTGTAATAACAGATGGTTATTATTCTCCTTCTTGCTCTCATAGGCCTTTAAGAATGAATGGTAATTATTTGAATAGATCATTTTTAAAAGTCCTTTAAAGGGATCTTTTCACCATTATTTGTCCTCTGCACCTGGTAGGGAAATAGATGAGCCCAGAGAGGCATTTATTTGAGGAAAGAGAATGTGGGATGTATGACAAAGGAGGGCAGGTGGTCCACAATTAAGTGTGTGGGCTGAGGAAGGGGTTTGTGCCAGACAAGGGTAGGGTAGGAATCTTGGAGGGAATATGTGGGGAATAAGAAGAGCGTCCTGGGCAGCTTCGTATGACCTTACTACTCTCTGGTTTCAGGTTGATAGAGTCTTCTTCTCCTTCCTCTCTCTGGTGCTTGAGGTTTGTAACTGCCATGCTTATAGTTGGTTGTTCTGTGTTTGGGGTTAGTGTTCCATATTTATATTAAGCTTCTATGGTTGGAAATCTCCTTGGACACATTTAAGCCTGCCAGTGGTCTACCCCAGGGCTCCTGCACTTCCTATATGTGCCCTTCTCCTGGACAGTGAAGCAAAGAAAGACTTAGACTCCACAAAGTGCTACTTTTGATACTGGATAAGTCAAAATATTCTGGCTAGAGAAAAGAGGTGTTTCCTCATTTCCCCCTAACAATAATACATCCCCAAATTGGCCTGGCAATCCTGTCCATGTTCCATGTGCAATTGTACAATTCTGGTTGCACATATGGCAAGGAGGGAGTGTTTCTTCCACCCATTCCCATGGCCACTCTTATTCCACAGTTCATTCTGTTCTCTCCCCCTCTTCAACACTACCTGGTATTTTGGATGTTTTACCATATCAATGTGGCCATATTTAAGTCTCCATGGGGAAATGAATTGTTTGGATTCGTAATACAACACCACAAAATAAAGGCGTCTGACCTTCTCCTGTCCTTCCATCTCTCACCCCTCGTTGTTTCTCTGAGGCAGGCCATAGAAACTAGATTCCCTCCTCCCCAAAGTGGGTCATATGTCTTTCCCCAACCCAGCCACAAAATCTAAAAGTATTACTCTAACTTTTCCCCACCTTACTTCATAAGAACTGGCCATAAATTCTCTAATCTGCCTTGTTTGATTGTAGGTTACAAGACCTCCATTTCAGCTTCATACTTGGAAGGAAGGAATACTGTAAAAGGAGTCGAGAAGAATCTGAACAGGCAGGCCTTGCTGGGTTTCTCCACTCAGTCTATCACTATTATTAGATCACACCATTTTCCAAATATATTTTTCCAAGGCTGACCAGGCTTTATTGAACCTCAGCCTTAAAATGGACTGTTCTCCCTGAGTCTTTAGGTCTTCAATCTGAAGTTTCCCAATGTCATGTAAAACTATGATCAAATGAATTTATTATAGCTTTTCTTCTGTGACTCTATCACCAGTTTGTTCCAGCAAGAAACAAATAGTGTACCTTGAGAGGGAAAAAGTTTGAACTTCTCCACAACATCATCCCACTATCTTCCTGCAAAATTTATCTCATGTGCCCCAAAGAATAATACTTTTTGGCTACCACCAGGCAACTTTCTCATTCAAATTTCTTTTCAGAATGCATACATAGCTTTCCTTTGTTTTCTATTTTCATCTGAAATCTTTGCCTAATGAATAAATTTTATCTACTGAGTATCCTAGTCTTGGTTTAACTCTGGGAAGTATGTTCATGTTAGTAGATACAACATTCCAATACAAATTTTACCAGTGTAGGGGGAAAGGAGCAGTCATTCATACGCTGAAGTTGTTCTGGGTATTTACATAAAGGCTACTACAACTTAAGACTGACATGTAGCATAAAGGCTACTACAACTTAACACTGACATGTGCACTGTTTAACTTTGAACTGGAGATTCTGTCAAAAGCAAAAAACATAAAAAACATTCAGACTGAACAGGGAGAATTAAAATGTATTTCTTCACATAGTACATGATAGTCTACATATAAAGTTCTATTAATCTTTTCTTTTTTGAGATAGTGTCTCACTTTGTTACCCCCAGTTGAGTACTATGGTGTCACAGCTAACAGCAACTTTACACTCTTGGGCTCCAGCAACTCTCTTGCCTCAGCCTCCTGAGTATAGGTGCCTGCCACAACACCTGGCTATTTTTAAAGATGGGGTCTTGCTCTAGTGCAGGCGAGTCTCGTGAGCTAAGGAAATCCACCTCAGCCTACCAGAGTGCTAGGATTATAGGCATGAGCCACTGTGCCCGGCCCTCCTAATGAATTTTTTTTTTTGTAGTTTTTGGCAGGGGCTGGGTTTGAACCCACCACTTCTGGCATATGGGGCTGGCGCCCTACTCCTCTGAGCCACAGGTGCTGCCCATGAATTTTTAAAAAGAATAAAATCAGGTTTATACTGCTTGACTTCAAGGCTTATAATTTATAAAGCAACAACGATCAAGAAAGTGTGGTATTAGCACAGTATACAAATATATAAAAATATATTTATTCTATATTGGGCATAATATAGAAAAAGAGTTAAACCAAGTCTTACTTATAGAGTAGGACTTCTGTAAGTTGACCACCCTAGAGACTGTAATAAACTGGCCAACAAATGGAGTACAGAGGTGGTCAACATAAAGAACTAGGCTTACTGTACTGATACGTACATATGGTTTATATCTGTTCTATAACTTAAGGAGATGGTCAATGTAGAAAAGTGGTAAACTCCAGAGGTTCTACTGTACATCATATATATCTACTGTATATCATATATATGATGGAAATATATCAATGGAATAGAATAAAGTGTCTAGAAATAGAATCAAACACATATTCAAATATTGATAACTGATTGTAGACAAAGATATAATGAAAAATTATTGAAAAAAAGATTGTGGCTTGGCACCTGTGCCTCAGTGAGTAGGGTGCCGGCCATGTACACCAAAGCTGGCTGGTTTGAGCGTGGCTTGGGCCTGCTAAAAATAAATAAATAAATAAATAATGACAACTGCAACCAAAAAAATAGCCTGGTGTTGTGGCACATGCCTCTAGTCTCAGCTACTTGGGAGGCTGAGGCAACAGAATTGCTTGAGCCCAAGAGTTGGAGGTTGCTGTGAGCTGTGACGCCACAGCACTTTATCCAGGGTGACATAATGAGACTCTGTCTCAAAAAAAAAAAAAGATTGTGTTTTCAGCACAGATATCCATATGCAAAATATAAGCAAGATTTGATCCATATCTTTTACCATATAAAAATTATATCAAAATGGATCACAAAAGTACATTTAGAACATAAAACTATAAAATGTGAATAGCAAAGGAGAAAATCTTTATTAATTTAGGTTACTTACTGATTTTTTAGAAACAACAAAAAAAACCACAATGTGTTAATTTAAAAATTAATGATAAAATTGACAAATTAGATTTAATCCAAATTAAGAACTATTGAGCTTTGAAAGACACTGTGAAGAAAATTAAAAGGCAAACCATAATTCTGGATAAAATATTTGCAAATTATATATCTGAGAAAGGATTTGTACTGAGAAAGTGAAAAGAATTCTTGAAAATAAATAATAAATGAACAAAACATTAAAAAAAATACAAAATTATTGAATAAACACATCACCAAAAATGACATACACAATAATAAATAATAAACAGATGCTCAACATAACTTGTCATTAGGGAAATGCAAATTAAATCCACAATGACATACCACAACAAATCTATTAGAATGCTTAAAATTGAAAAGAGTGACCATGAAAAGTATTGGTGAGGGGGCCCAGCACAGTGGCTCACACCTGTAAATTTAACACCTTGGGAGGCCAAGGCAGGTGGATTGCCTGAGCTCACAAATTCAAGACCAGCCTTAGCAAGGGCAAGACTCCATCTCTAAAAATAGCTGGGCATTGTGGTGGGCACATAGAGTCCCAGCTACCCGGGAAGCTGAGGCAACATAATCGCTTGAGCCCAGGAGTTTGAAGTTGCTGTAAACTGTGATGCTACAGCACTCTATCCAGGGCAACAAAGAGAGTCACTGTCTCAAAAAAAAAAAAAAAAAGTTAGTGAGAATATGGAGCCCTGGAAGGATCATGCATTGCTGGTGATAAGGTAACATAATACAATCATCTTGAAAGATAGTTGAAATTCTCTTTAAAAGTTAAACATACACCCACCATATGACTCAGGCATCCTACTACTAGGTATTTATTCAAAAGAAAAAATACATGTCCACACAAAGATTGCACATGAATATTTATAACAGCTTTATATATAATAACCTAATAATCTAAAACTGGGAAAAAAAATCGAGAAAGGAGGCATATAGACAAACCACTTGTAGCATATTCATATAATGTGATAAAAAGGAAAAAATATTGATGCATCTACTAAAGATTCAGTTCCCTATATGCTGATGACTTTTACCTTCCCTTGGAAAATTTCCCTCTTAACCCAATCCAAAATCAATCATTCCTTTACCCTTAGGTCTCTCAGCACTTGTATATTACATGCATACTTTAAAAACTGCATATGGTAATGTACTATATGCCAATTTAATATAAACCCACAAATCTATATGATTCTCCCCTGTATACTGGTCAAAAGGTAACAAAAGCTAAAATAAGAATAAACCTAGAATGGATTCTGACTTAAAATAGAATCTGGCTGACAATGGTCGATATGGCTTCTTCCAATAGCAATTGACCCCACCAGGTATCAAACACATTATAAATCTATGATAATTAAAACAACATGGTATACAGACATAAGTCGACAAAAGTTGGTCAGAAACAGTCACAGGGACATATCGGACCTTAACATATAAAATATTTGGCATTTCTATGAAAGAAAGAAAATGCTCTCATATAATATAAGGACAATGTACTTCCAAATTGAAAAAAAAAAAGGAAAACTAAAGACTTTACCTCCACAGACCAAAGAAATAGATAATGATAGTTAAATATGAAAAAGTAAAATTGCAAATGCTCAAGTTAAATATTGGAAAATATTTTAGCATATTTAAGAATCTTTCTTGACATGTTTGACAATATAAAAGCTTAATTTCTGATTCTAAAACTGTATATCTCCTGTTCCAGAAAAACAACCCAAGAAACATATAGGCCAAGGATAAATTAGACAATTCACAACAGAAGAAATACACATGGCCAAATGAACTTGGCCTTTCAAGTAACATATTAATTTGGTTTCTAGGACATTGTACTGTCCTAGTATTCTGCTTAAATAAACATATATATGAAACATATGTGAAAATATGTTCAAAATACTAGCAATCAGGAAAAAAGGTTAAAAATTAGATGTCTGAAAAAAGAGGCAAAAATTTTAAAGGATAAGAACAGTTATTAGCAATGGTATGAGAAAAATAAAATTTAAAGCACTGTAGGTGGGACTGCAGTTGATAAACTCTTTCTTGGAAGGCTATTTAGAAGTTTAATAAATATCCTTTGATCTACCAATTCCACTCCTAGGTATCTGTTTTCAAGAAATATTTGCACATGTACACAAAAATATTTTATACTAATAGTTGTGAACTCTCCACAATCACACTTTTAAACACCCCACTTTCCAAGCATCATTGTCTTCCTAACACAATGACTCTGGGGATAAGTTTTCTCTTTTTATCTTATTATCACCATCAAGATACAAACGTATTTTTTAACCTTAAACAACATTTTTGACATCACAGTTACTTCCACTTAAATCTCCATTTTTCTAACTCTTTTACAGCCAATTTCTGTGAAGGTAGCTTTACTTACTGACTCTAATTCCTCTTCCCATTCTTTCTTGTTCTTACTGCAAGTCAAACTTTTGTCCCACCAATCCAGTGAAACAGCTTTTCTGAAGAGTCCTCTCAGAACCCATGTTGCTAAACCTACAGTTAAATCTCAATCCTCAACTTATTTGGCCTTTCAAGTGACATATTAATTTGGTTTCTAGGACATTGTATTGTCCTGGTACTCTGTTTAAATAAACAGCAACTCCTTCTTACTCTCCTTTACTGATTCCTTCTCATTTGCAAGAACTCCAAATGTAGCAATTCTCCAGGCCTCTGACTTTCACCCTTATGTCTTCTTTATTTACACTTAATTTCTTGATGACTTCATCCAGACTCATAACATCTATTTGCTGACAACTTCAAATACATATTTCTCACCTGAATTCCATGTTTATATACATAGGAGCTTTAATTGCATATTTAATACTTGTCTCAGATTTAACATGTCAAAAATCAAACTCCTGACCTCCCCCAAATCTGTTCTTCCCATGGTCTAACCCATTTCAGTTGACTGGTGTAACAGTCCATTCAGGCTGCTATAACAAAATACACTAAAGTGAGTGGCTTATAAAACAACAGGAATTTATTTCTTAAAGTTCTAGAGAGGCTGGGAAGTCTCCAATCAAGGCACCAGCAGAGCCAAAGTAAGAGTTCACTTTCCAGTTCATACATGGAACCTTCTCATTACATCCTCATACCATGGAAAGGCAAACAAACTCAACTGAACCTCTTTTATAGTGGCATCAATGGTGTTCATGAGGGGCTCTGCCACATGAGAGAAATAGACATCAGAATAAACATAAACATCTCATCCTAAACTATGTAAGTCCATGTGAACATGAAGGACGTAAAGTCTCCATCTTTCTTAATGGCTGCATAGTATTCCACAGTGTACATATACCACAGTTTGTTGATCCATTCATGGATCGATGGGACATACCTGTATTTTAAAAAGTCAGACCTTTATAAGGCAATTGAAAATTTGAACATTGGATATTTGATGTTAAAGAAATATTGTTGTTTTTTTAAGTATGGTATCGGTATTATGGTCATGTTTTTGTAAGAGTCTTACCTTTGAGAGAGAAATTTTAAAACATTTACACATGATATGGAATGACACATGGGATTTAGTTCAAAATTCTACAGCGGTAGGGGAGTGAGAAAGATTAGGCGTATGTTAAAAATTGTTGAGGCTGTTGATGGGAACATGGAGATTCACTATACTCTGTGCTTTGGTAGATGTTTGAAGTTCTTTAAAATACTCATTTTAATACTGTCATTATTTCTTCACAACTGAAGTCTTTCATTAACTTTTAGGGAAATTTTAACCAAGAACCAGTACAACTAGATAAGTAACAGGAAGTTTTAGGAAACTGTTAGCAGTTCTGTACAACTGAGAGATGAAGCTAAAGAGAGTCAAAAGCACCGTGGGAGAGTCTGAGGAGGACTCTTCCAGGACTTGGCTCTTGGGGTGGAAAGAATCTATTTTATGGTGTTTACTGTCTGTATTGCTCTTACTGCATTTAGTACATAACACTTGGTCTTGACCTTATTTGTACTTATATTGATCTCTGTAACTGGGATAGAAACTTGTAAAGGTCTGGAATTAACTCTTACACCTACAGTTTGCATCATTTTTCTTCGGGACAGTAGTTTCATACCAAAAATTAGCCAAAGATTATATTATGCAGAATAGTTGGATACATATTTGAAAAAATAAAACCCTAAAAGTTGATGCCTGCAGTCTACCTCATCACCTCTAGTTTTCTTGTTCCTGTTATTCTCAGTTTTGACCATGGGACACAATCCCCCCATTTCTTGTACACACAGCTTTATCTCCACTCTTTCTCCTGCCCTTTCAATGTTACACCTAGTAGTGTATCGCGAATAGTTTACTACAACCTCTCACTTAATCATTCCTGCCACTAGTTTGGCATAACTAAAGCTTCAGTTCCTGGTGAAGCTTTATCCAGTTCCAGTCACTCCTCATGCCTTTCTGTGACTCAGAATTCCATTTCCCCCAACACTCAAGGGCGCACACATCCTAGCCCTACACTCATGGGTTAAGAAGGACTCCCAGGCTCTCCATTCCGCCTCAAACCATGGTTTTCGTTCCTCAACAGTATCTTCCCTTAAGGATGAGAACAATTGAGGTGGTTTTAGATTCTGAAAGCACATAAACACCATAAAGCAACACCCACATAACTGACTTTTCTGGTGCCCTTCATTCCCTTCCTAAATCCTGTGTACTGGTACCCGCAGCATACTAAATAATCTTAGCTTGTTCTGTTTTCTGGAATTCTTTTGCACTTCTGCCCCCAACTGGTGATGTGTATGCTGACAGAGGGTCATTTATTTGTACCCAAACCGCTAGTGTAAGTAAGTTCTGCTGCCTGGTGAGACTACATAATTTATTGAAATGTCACGGAAACTGAAGAAATGTAAGCACAAAAAAGAGACTTGCTTCCATCAAAAGACTCGATAAAGGAAAGTCTCTTTAAAATGTAATGGAATTACCGTGAGCAAGAAAACAATTAGAGTACAGGGAAGCACAGCATAGAAACCTTACAAGGAATTATACTCAGTTAGCTTCATGGGTATCTTTAAGTTTATTATACTTGAAAAAAAGTGGAATTCATAGAGATGCGTGGTATCATTTATCCCGGAAAGAACCTGGAGCCCCAAACTGATCCATATTTAAGGAAGAGGCCTTGGCCTTATATGAGAAGGCCTTGGCCGTATTATTCCTTATTTGACATAGGAATAAATTATATATTTAAATGTGCATTTTAAGTTAATGTTTATGATCGTAATCACATTTTATGGTTTCCTACTTTAACATTTTGTTAATGATGGCAAACCAATGGGGTGGGTGGTTAGGGACACAAATGTCCTAACCACCCACCCCATTGGTGATCATCCAACTCCTGTTCCCAGTTGAGACAGTTAAGAGAACTAATACCATATTACCAAAATAATAAAAGTCTTCCTTGAAGAAAACTTAGAAAATCTGGGAAAAGAGAGAAGAGAATAAAAGCCACCTCTTTTTGTAACCCAGCAAGAAAATTGTTTTTTATATCTGAACTCATACCAGATTCACAGATTGGTGTACAACTGCAGATGTCATGAATATCTTTGTCTCTATGAAATCCATCATATTTGTGTATTTCCCCATCTCCAGAATTGATGCTCAGCACACACAACCTTCCTAGAAGAATTCACTGCCTGACAGTAGGAGCCTCTACCCTGTCCTCTGTCTTAGTATTGTAGGAGTCTTTCCTTTATCAGAGCTGTGGTACTCATAACCTTGTACTACATTCAAATGGTCTTTCCAGCCAAGAATATATATAATCTTTATTCCTCAGTAGGGGATTGGCCTTAAATCAGTTACCACCATGACAAAATGGAGTAGGCAACCTAGAAAGAAATCTGAAAGTCTTTTCTCCTTGTAGACTAAAGCAAATCTTAAAAGCCAGCTTTCTGTTTCATTTCTTATAGGCCCTCCTCTTAATTCCCTGGGGTGTCAGAATACCTAAGCAGAAGCTCTTCCTAGCTCAAAATAAGAACGAGAGAGAATAAACAAGGTAGAAAGTACCAGAGATCAAAAGGCCTAAAAATTCTTCTGTGTCTTCTAGCTAAAAAGTACCGAGGTCTCCATCACTAGACAGTCAGAAAGTCTCAAGAGGTCCAGGCCTGTCAGCTTCCTTTTACTCTAATGAGTCTCAATGCTCCCTTCTTTGTAGAGTAGTTGGGACTTTTGTACTGGCTTTTCACCTTTTCTTGTTATCCTCTGAGATTTCTCACTTAATCTTCTCACTTAACTCACCATCTCGAGACCTAGTATTTTTTCTTTCCTATTGTTTTAAGAAGCTTCATATAAAGAGAGTAAAGGTTCTGGATGTTCATGACAGTTCTACGAATGACTTTCTCAGCTGTGAAGATTCTGTACGGTTTGAGCATAGTCAAATGTCTAGCCCAAATGACCCTGTGTATGCGTGAGTGCGCTCGCATGTGTGTGTGTGCGTGTGTACTTTACAGCCCTAATAAGCCCTAGTGAACTAACTCCGATTCTATCCTTAGATCTCTTGAGACAGACCACAGAAAACTTCTATATCGAAGAGCAAAGGCAATATTTTTATTTTTGACTAGACAGTTGTGTCAACGGGTAGAAGTGGGGTGCATCTTGCGTAGCTTTAATTGGATGTGCGGAACACTGAAGCATGCCTCCTTGCTGCTTATTTAGCACATTAATATCTACCTTTATACATCTGCAAATTATAGACTCCAGGTAGTGAATGCTAGAATTAGTGTTGTAAAGTAGGTCCTATTATCCTTTGGGAGGTACCTTCCATTGTGACCCTTTTCCCTCCTTTCTTTGTAAGAAACTAGGAAATAAAATGGAAAATCCTGTGGTAAGATCATTTTAAAGGTACAAACTTAAATACGCAGTACAAAAGTCAGCTCTCACAGCGATGTTAAGTTGCCTGTGTTGTTCCCACATGCTATTATTACTTAGCATAATAGCACACAAATGATATCCTCAGAGTGTGGCATTATTCTGGTTCAGAAATAATGTCTTATGCTCTCATTTGGACTCTTCAGGTTGCAGGCAACAGAAACCCACTCACACTAGTTCGAGGAACAGGTTTGTTTTGTTTTGTTTTGTTTTTTGGAGACAGGGCCCATTACTATCCCTCAGACTAGAGAGCACAATGGCCTTATCAGAGTTTACTGCAGCCTCAAACTCCTTGGCTCAAGTGATCTTCCTGCCTCCGTCTCCCAAGTAGCTGGGCCTATAGGCGTGTGCCACCATGCCTGGCTATTTTTTCTTTCTTTTTTTTTTTTTGGTAGAGAAAACAGGTTGTTTTCTGTGTATCTTTGCAACTGGAGCTGCATGTCACAGCCTCCCTACCTTTCTCTTCCTGTTGCATTCACCTGTTTCTGTCCACTAGCTGACTTGGGCACTCTAGGCTTGCCTAGATCATGATAATTCTCAGTGGACCCCTTTGGCTTCTGCCCTGCCTGATCATCCTGAGTGTTATGATGCTAAATTCCCAAAAGATGAATTTAAATGGCTCAGTTCATTTTTTCTTTTCTTTCTTCTTTTTTTTTTTTTTTTTTTTTTTTTGCCCATTAATGCAAATATTAGGATTCTGGTCAGCCTGGGGATTGGTTACCCTGATGTTAGATGTTATGCCTCCATTTCCCCAGTCTGCTGTGGTTTGGAGGATGAGGGAGGGTCTACTGCTTAAAACTCCAGTGGGGCTCAGCACCTATAGCATAGTGGTTACGGCACCAGCCACATACACGAAGGCTGGCAGGTTCAAACCCAGCCCAGGCCAGCTAAACAACAACAACTGCAACAAAAAATAGCTGGGTGTTGTGGCCGATGCCTGTAGTCCCAGCTACTTGGGAGGCTGAGGCAAGAGAATTGCTTAAGCCCAAGAGTTTGAGGTTGCTGTGAGTGGTGATGCCACGGTACTCTACGGAGGGCGACATAGACTCTGTCTCAAAAAAAAAATTCTGGTGGTTCCAACTTGGGATGAGTTGGGGGCAGGAAGAATGATGATAGACATTCCTTATTAGAGTTTTTTTGGAACTTAAAAGAGCTTCTAAAAAGTAGTGTATTAATTCTGGACATTGCTTCCTGTGAGTCAGGCTGGTCTTTGTGGGTTTCCACCATGGTGTACCATGGCCATACATAGTCCAAAATTTCAGGTTATGGTGTAGCCTGTCACCCTTATCTTCATAGATCCTGAATTCAGGTGTGGCTCTATTAATAAGTGAATATGCAGCTAGAGGGCTGAGTCATTGGTTTTGATGAGCATTATCGACCTTGTGTCAGATGATGGGGAAGAGATTCACTGTAAAACAAGGTCAAGAACACAACTGGGTTGGATCATGCTAAAAGAAGTGATAATATTCTGCTACAGAATGTCTCCAACTAGAAATAGAAATGATGAAGGAGGAGAGAAATTGTTGAGAAGACAATAGGTGTTTTAGATGTCCTTTGTGGAGAGTATAGATCTGAAACATTTTTCACATTGTTTCAATTACATTACCAGATGACAATAAATGCTGTGCGATTGTTTTTAGTAAGAACTAAAAAAAATAAAAGCAGCTTATCAGAATATTTCCAGTGTTTATGGTTATTTGTGTTTACCTTGTTCTGGCAGTGGTTTCTGAAACCTGAGCTTTATGTTTTTCTGTATTCTATTAGGCTCAAAGATAGGGCCCTTGGCACCTTCATTTTAATTTTTTCAGTACTCATTCAAATTCATCCTAGTGTAGGCTCTTATAAGATACTTGTAAACAAATGATTGCAAGTATTTGGGATAGAGGCTAATTAATACTTAATAATAGCACAGCTCTCTGGAAATTTCGAATAGGAAAATCTTCTGATAATGGAGGTTATTTATTAGATTTTTTTATCTGTTAAATCTCCCTGTGTGCTATTTCTTTTTTTTTTTTATTCAATCTGTATGCTGTGTGACTTTAGGCAAGTTACTTTACCTCTCTGAGTTTGCTGTTTCTTAAAATGAATTCATGGCAGGGTTGGATCTGTTGGTCTGGTTGCTGAACCTTCACCCTACTCTTTATGGCTTGGGCTTTTTGATTTTTAGTTTTAGGTATTTACAGTTTGAGTATCTTAGCCTAGGAAAGTATGTATGTGCCATGCTCACAGTTTTGTTAATTACTTTGAGAGCAATATGTTATTATTCTGGAAAAAATTCTATTTTTGTTTTTTGAGACAGGGTTTCACTATCTTGCCCTCCATAGAGTAACATTGTCATAGCTCACAGCAACTTCAAACTCTTGGGCTTAAGTGATTCTCTTGCCTCAGCCTCCCAAGTAGCTGGGCCTACAGGTGCCTGCCACAACACCCAGCTATTTTTTTGTTGGTGGTGGTGTTGATTAGCAGGCCTGGGCTGGGTTCAAACCCACCAGCCCCAGTGCATGTGTTTGGTGCTCTACTCACTGAGCCACGGGCACCAAGCCTGGAAAAAAGATTCTTTTTTTTTTTTTGAGACAGAGCCTCAAGCTGTCCCCCTAGGTAGAGTGCCGTGGCATAGCTCACAGCAACCTCCAACTCCTGGGCTCAAGCAAGTCTCCTGCCTCCGCCTCCCACGTTGCTGGGACCACAGGCGCCCGCCACAGTGCCTGGCTATTTTTTTTTTGGTTGTAGCCATCATTGTTGTTTGGTGGGCCCGGGTTGGATTTGAACCCGCCACCTTAGGTATATGTGGTTGGCGCCTTAGCCACTTGAGCCACAGGCGCCAAGCCTGGAAAAAAGATTCTTAAAACAATGAATCACTTATATTCAGTAGCAATAATAATAATTTCCTAATATTTTCTTTTAAAGATTAGTAATAAATACTGGCTCAATGGTAGTTTTCAGTAAAAGTAATTTGTTAATTACCTTTTTTGAAATTTTGCTGTTTTTGTTTGTATGTTTATTTTTTGTTAGACAGAGTCTCATTCTGTTGCCCAGGCTAGAGTGCTGTAGATCAGCTTAGTTCACAGCAACCTCAAACTCCTGGGTTCCAGTGATCCTCCTGCCTCAGCTTCCCAGATAACTGGGACTGCAGATGCCCACCACAATGCCCAGCTAATTTTTCTATTTTTAGTGGAGATGGGGCCTTACTCTTGCTCAGGCTGGTCTCAAATTCCTGAGCTCAAGTAATCCTCCTGCCCAGCTTCCCAGAGTGCTAGGATTATAGGCATGTACCATTTACCCAGCTGAAATTTTGATTTCTAATTTAAAAAATAGAGAAGTTTTATTAGAAAGCTTATTATAACTAGAACTTGCATTTTAATCTAGATGTAAAGGAAATTTACAAGCCAATAGTTGAATTTTGGTTGTTATGGTGGTGATTTTTTTAAAGCTTTTTCATGTTTATTTTACTTAAACAGAAGTATCTTATTTAAGTGCATATGTGCTGTCATACACCCCAGTACCCAATGATCATTCATATCCTAGGAGACACAGTGGCAGAATCAATGTGACCCAGACTTGACTTGCCAGACAAATGGTCCCCAAGTCTAGCTTCTCTTCAGAATTACCTGCCATGTTTTCAAAATTTGGATTCTCAGGCCTCAACATAGAGCTGCTGCCCCAGAATTTCCAGGGGTTCATCTCATAACCTATAGTATCTCTTTAAACTTGGCAATAAATTCCACACACCACTGAGTTTGGGAATCATTCTAGGCCTCTAGGTCACAAGCTAACTAAAAAGAACAGCTCCCATTGCTGTAATTGACTACACATTGAGAACTTTATCATGGGCCAGAGGATTGTCCTTTAATAAATGCTCACAAAATGTGTATTGTGTCTAAGGCATTATGATGTGCTGTGGGAAATTATAAACATGTATATCAGTACAGATATTTTTTGGCTGAATGGTATATGAGAATCTATGGATTGGACAACTAAATTCACAAACTAATCCCAGAAAAAGTGCTATCTATATACTTCATTGCTGAATAACACTGCAGTCACCTTCAAGGGACTCCCCTTGGGAAGCTATGCAGTGACAGCAGGGCCTAGTCCACCCTTCAAAGCAGTTTTGGAACTCTGTTTCTGGAATTGCCATCAGAGCTGTCCTCCCATGGGTTCTGATGATTATGTTTGCAAACTCATCCTAGAAAAAGTGCTTTGAAGAGTGGACTCGGTGCTAGTGTCAGTGCACAGCTTCCCAAGGGGGGCACTTCAAAGGTGACCATAATGATGTTCAGCAGTGAGGTATGTGGCACTTTTTCTAGGATGAGTTTGTGAACTTAATTGTCCAGTCTCACTTACGATGTGAGTTTTTGTAATGACTTGAGCTTTTCGAGGATCATCAAGCAATTCTTTATTTCACCACCAATACACTATACTTTGTACTGATGCTTAAAGAATTCGTATTCACATATGGTTCTAGGACCCATACTGAGTCTTCAAGCTTCAAGTTGGCTGCTTCTCTCTGGGCTTCACTGTTTTCACATGTTACATTTGTGCAGCACTTTTTCTTGACAGTGCTGTTACAATCCTGCTACCGGGCACGCTCAGACCATGAGGAATTAGCACTTTAGTGGGTGTACATTTCCCTTATTTTATGGTTAATGGAAGAGCGATGTTTAAACATCTTTTTCACGTACCTGAAAAGGTTGTTCTGTGGTCATATGCTGGCTTAGCCCGTAGATAACAAAGCTGCGTCTTTGGATTTCGGTATTTGTGGCCCGGGAAGTTCACTGTCGGCTTTGTGCTATCGCGTCACTAGGTGGAGATGTAGCATTGTTTGATGCTACATGGACAGCCAAAGCAAAAGCGGTGAGTCTTGATTTCTTGTGACAAAAGTATGTAACCGATTTATTATGCCCCAGCAAAAAACTTGCAAATTTAGTATAATTCCAAATTTCAACTTTCCTTTTTTCAGAATTGAAATTCAATCCCACTTTCATGTCTATTTTCATATGGATCAACGTCTCCAATTTTTTTTTTCTCCTCTCACTGCTGTTTCCTTTTTGCTATCCCTCATTCTTCTATCTTGTCAGCGTTATTCTAATGTCGCTATCTTTGGTTTTTATAGCAGTTTAATTTTAGAAGTTTAATAAAATAATCAGAATTTTACTCTGAGGTCAAATCATAGGTACAATTTTTATCTGGCAGCAGTATGAAGTAAATGAACCACAATTTATAATCTGAACATACCCTACTCTTTATATAATTTTAGGTTAATAATGTCAGAGTTTTACATATTTATATTCTGTCGGGCTTATTTTTCCCTTTCTTCCTTTCCTTCCTTTTCTCTTTGTTTCACGTCTTGAATCTTAAACAAGTGCATTATCTTCTCCATGAGCAGTATTGATGTGGGGAATAGAAAAGAAGTAGGAGTCTGTCTCCAAAGGGCTGATTCCCTGTTGAGAACATTGCAAATGTGCCCATGAAGCATTTGAACATAATTTGAGTCTCTGATCATTAGAAATTATAAAGGTGAAACTTTAAAAATAAATCTCGCTTTGGCAAACAGTCTGACAGTTCTTTAAATGTTTAAATGCAGAGTCATCGTATGATCCAGCAGTCTTCCCCTCCTTGGTATATGCCCAAGAGAAATGAAAATATGTTCACACAAAAACGTGGACTTGAATGTTGGTAGCGGCATTATTCATAATAGCCCAAAGTGGAAACAACCCACATGTCTATCAGCTGATGAGTGGATAAAGAATGGGATATTACCCAGCAATAAAAGGGAATGTGCTGATAGATGGCACATCATACATCATCCTTGAAAACATATTAAGTGAAAGAAGCAAGTCATGAAAGACCATATGTTATAGGATTGCATTTACAAGAAATGTTCAGTATTAGCAAATCTATGGAGACAAAGCAAATCCGTGGTTGCCTAGAGCCGGGTGGAGGAGAGTGACTGCTAATGGATTTGGAGTGATTCATGGAAACCTTTTCATTCAGCAAATACTTAGTGAAGGTTCATTTACAAACAACTCTGGCAAATCCTGACTGTCACCGTTATTTCTGTCGCCCTTATTTTTTTTAATTACAACAAACATCCTTTTACTACTATCTTGGCAGGTTGCATGGTGCTCAGAAGTATACTCTTCTATAGATGTCTATAAATCTTCTATTCCAAGATTTTCATGAAAAAGTTAGGAATACTTAAAAGTTAAACAAATGTGTGTTTGAACTAGCTATATTGTCATTAGTCTAGTATTTCAACATTGTTGTGCCATTAAAACTTGAAGGAAAGAGAAATTTGGGGTTAGTTGCAGTAATTCTATTGAAGCCTATTTTTAAAAAAGGTGCTAGTTGATTTATTTTAAAGGGCTATTTTTAAAAAGGTGGTAGTTGATTTATTGTAAATCCATCAGTTCAGACAATTTCTTGGTTTATTTCATATTTATTTACATGCTTATGCTTATGTTATTAGTGTAACAGCTAACCATTTTTCTTTCTTTGCAGATGCATATGAAACAGCCAAGATGCTATGTGAACAGTATTACCTGGTAGCTCCAGAACTGGAAGTCGAAGAATTCAATGGTAAAAGAAAAAGAATTTTAATCTTAAATACAAAGAAGCTGGGCAGCGCCTGTGGCTCAAAGGAGTAGGGCGCCAGCCCCATATATCAGAGGTGGCAGGTTCAAACCTAGCCCTGGCCAAAAACAAAAAAACAAGCAAACTAAAAACCCCCAAATACAAAGAAGCTGACTAAAAAACTGATTATACCTGAGCCATATTTCAGTGAGATCCTAGAATTATACTGCTTTTCCATTTTTTATATCTTTAAAAAAATTTTTCTATACCATTGGTCAACCAGCTATATTGTTGTAAGGAATTTTTGTACAGCAATGTATAATGTATTGGTGTAACTGAACCAAACTGGGTTCATTCTCCAGGGCCCACTGCAAAGCCAAACACCAAAGCACTGGGTTTTTACAATGAGAAATCTACCTCCCTGAGCTGGGTATTGAGGCAAGTTTTATATAAAGTCAGAGGGTAATAATGAGGTGTGATCTGATTGGATCTTGTGATGGGGTAACACCAGGGTTCAATCTGATCGGATCTTGGATACTCCCAGATGGTATCCACTTCTTAATTAGGTCCCCACTCCTGGGCCCAAGCACTTGAGCACTCAGGTTCCGCCCACGATTGCACACTTGGTTCATTTGGGCACATTCAGGTTATGTGACTTTAAACATGAGGGTCCTTGGCAAATGAAAAACAACTCATAACTTTGTTACATAAAAATTGCACTAGATTGGTCTGATGCAGTTACATTAGACCCCAAGGTTCTTGGAACAGAAGTGATCAAGGTAGAAAATATACTAAGTTCTAAATAGACAGTTCTCAAAATAACAGATGCAAGCATTCATCTTGCTTTTACAATGAGACATGCTCATTGTAAAAATACATATGGAAAGATGTTTAAGGTTACTAATCAAAGAAGTACAAACAAAAACACAGAGAAATGCCATTTTTTTTATCTTTCAAAATGACAATGATTAGAACATTTTAATGAGGGGCTGGGCACTGTGGCTCACGCCTCACCCTCTGGGAGGCTGAGGTGGGTGAATTGAGCTCACAGGTTTGAGACCAGCCAGAGCAAGAGCAAGACCCATCTCTAAAGATAGCCAGGTGTTGTGGCAGGCGCCTGTAGTCCCAGGTTACTTGGGAGGCTGAGGCAAGAGAATCGCTTAAGGCCAAGAGTTTGAGGTTGCTGTGAGCTGTGATGCTACAGCACTCTACCGAGGGTGACAAAGTAAGACTCTGTATCCAAAAAGGAAACAAAAAAAATTTTAATGCTTTGAATTTATACCCAGAAAATATTCTCTCACCAACATATACATTTCTTGTATAAGTTTTCGTATACCCTTTCCCTGCACGTGTGTTTGGAGGGTGGAAAAATTTGTGAATATGTGGAACTGTTTCTAAAGGTTAGGTTTCTAGATGTGGAATGACCAAGTGTTAGGGTACGGGCGTTTACAATTAAAGCAAATTTAAGTAAATAAATATGATTAATTAAATTAATAATAGTCATGTTCTTTGATCCAATAAATTAAACTTCAGCACATACTAGAAAATACATTTCTGTACAATACAGATTTATATAAGAATAATGATCACAGTCGTTTTCTTACAGAGAAAACTTAGAAAACAACCCAAGTTTTCCACAGTAGAAGATTGTTTAAATAAATGGGAGCATACTCATAAGCTAGACTACTACACAGGCCTTCAAAATAATGCTTTAGAAGAATAATACATATGAATAGTTGAGTTTTTTAATACAGGCTATGAAATTTTATAATAGTGCAAGTTCATTGGAAAATATTTTGAAGGATTTATACTACCAAAATACAAACAACAGGATGGTTGGGTTATAGCTGATTTTTATGTTAGTCACATAAAAGGTTAGCAACCTTATTTACATGTTACTTTTACTTTTTGCTTCTAAGTTATGAAAGAGACATGCTCATTGTAAAAATACAAATATAGACGTATGTGTAAAAGGTAAAAGCCACTGTTACTTTTTCAGTCCCATAAAGAGCTTTGTTTTTTGCATAGGTGGAGTTGAAACTATATGTGTCCTATAACTTGTGTTTTTCACTTTACCTTGAAGGTCTTTGCATGTATTCATCTCATTTAGAAATAATCCAGAGTGTACATTACCATAATTTATTTCACCATTTCCCTATGGATATACATTTAGGGTTTCCAGTTTTTCTATGTTCCGTATAATGAGCTGTGAAAGGTATGTGCAGATGTCTGCAGAGTGAGAAAATTTGTGAACATGTGCAAGTATTTCTGTAGGTTAGACTCCTAGATGCAGGATGACTGAGTTTTAGGGAATGGGCATTTGTAGTTCCCTCTCAAAAATATACCCAAAATATATTTCTCTTATAATGAGATCAAAATGTGAAAAGGCTTCAGGCTACGGTTGAAAGACAGTTGTCCCTCCATCCTGCTAGAAGGTATGAAGTCAAAGCTGCTTGCAAGGTCTCTGGGAAGAGTTAAGCCCCCATTTTGAATAAATGCACAGCCAAGTGGGCTTGGCTTGAGTACATGTGATTAGAAGCATCTTGATGCTCTGTTTCTTTCCACTTGACCTAATGTTCAGATTTATATTTTTCAAACAATGGAACTGAAATCTCCAGGTGGTAACAAACTGTTGTTTTGCATGGGTGGCAGCCTCCCTCAGTCCAAGGCCAGAGCAGCGAGCCTGTTCTTGCTGCTTCCTGAGTGCCAGCTGTGTCAGCACATTCCTGCCAGCCGAGCTGTCACGCAGGACCATCACCCACCGTGAGGGGGAGCTTTCTGACTATTTTGGGCACCATCTCAGGAATGATAATAAGCCTCCTTTCTATCATATGTTGAAGCCCCTTTTCCGACCAGTGAGGTACATGAATGGTGCTGGTTATACGCAGCCTCTGGTTGTGTGTTCATTTAGGAAATGTAGTTACGATTAATATTTATGATTTCTCAAATGTCAGAGCACTTTGCAAGAATGATTAAGGAATATACTTTAGCCCTAACAACTTCTACGTTAGACATGCAGGTCAGAGGTTGGTCCCAAACACCTGAAGTGGATGATTTTGCTGTATAAGGAGAGCGTGTGTGTGCTAACCATAGTACGCCAGCTGACTCTGTTTTCTAGGAAGGAATCACATCCAGATTCACGTGGATTCATTTTCAGAGCTTGTTTAAACTAGCATAGCATTCTTTTTAAGGATTCTTTCATTCCACAATAGGTGGCCTCAGCAGTGCAGTGATACTACTTGCTGCTCTGGCCTTCAGAGTAAGCGAGGCTGCCATTAGCCCAAAAGAACAATTTTTTTTCCTGCCTGAGAATTTTTTTTTTTTTTTTTTTGAGACAGAGTCTCATTCTGTTGCCTGGCTAGACTGCTGTGACATCATAGCTCATAGCAACCTCAAACTCTTGGGCTCAAGTGATCCTCTTGTCTCAGCCTCCTGAGTAACTGGGACTATGGGTGCCTGCCACAACACCTGGCTACTTCTATTTTTGGTAGAGACGGGGTCTCATTCTTGCTCACACTGGCCTTGAACTCCTGAGCTCAAGCAATCCACTTGCCTAAGTCTCCCAGAGTGCTAGGATTATAGGCATGAGCCACCACTCCCGGCCGTTGCCTGAGAATTTAAGTTCTGTTGGTTTGGCATATTAGCTTTATTTTCTGAATTTTGGATTGTTTTTTCCCTTTCCCAATGTGGACCCCTGAGACAGTAGTAACTAGGATTATCCAGAACATATGGTGGGAACACCATCAGTATTCACCAGTCATCACTAGAATTCTGAATACTGGGGGTAAGCTATAATAAATTTCCTTCATTGTCCTTTCTGTAATGCATATAGCAGGAGCATTAAAAATAACAGACTTTTATTTATGGTAGGTCAGGTTTCAAATATTTGTAACTAGCCATCTATGGCAACCTGTGATTGATTTCTCCAAGGACAAGAAGCAGTTTCATCATACGTGTTCCCATCCTCTTGCCATTCTCATTCAGTGGCCAAAGCATTGAATAAATAAAGATTTCTACCTTATCTTTTTTTCATCTGTATAGTAAGGCAACATAGCTTGGGGAAAGGAGAGCTGTGTGAGAGGTGAGCTCTCCATAGCTGTGGAGATCCTAATTCTAAGACTTAAGAGATAAAGGCCTTATAAAATCACGTTGCCTCTGAAAAACTCAGCTTCCTCATCCGTAAGGTAAGGAAGTATTAGAAGGAGAATATCTCTGTTGCCTCAAATACATGTATTATACCAGGCACATACTGAGTATATATAATATTAATAGTAAAGAGTAGCTATTGGGAGTTAGGGTGAAGACCACTTCTATTTCTTCACCATTTCTACAATGGTCTTTCCCGTCAAGAGGATGATTCATAACTTGGGTTTGGTGGGAAACATGAAAATTTCAATTTCATACTATGTATGTTTTGTTATGAAAGGATTCATAGAAAAGGTATGTGTCTATCCTGGGGTCTTTGATCTCTAATTTCCCATATTGGATACTTTTACAAGTATCAGTCAAGCGGTTCCATACAACGATTAATAGCTGGGTGCAGTAGCCAGGTGCACTGTAGGAGGCCAAGTCTGGTGGATCACTTGAGCTCAGGAGTTTGATACCAGCCTGAGCAAGAGCAATACCCCACCTCTAAAAATAGCCAGATGGTGTGGCAGGCATCTATAGTCCCAGCTACTTGGGAGGCTAAGGCAAGAGAATTCCTTGAGCCTAAGAGTCAGAGGTTGCTGTGAGTTGTGATGCCACGGCACTCTACTGAGGGTGACAAAGTGAGACTCTGTCTCAAAAAAAAAAAAAGCAATTAGCAGAGATACCAGTAGGAATTAATTTTAACACTGTTAAATGGTAGCAGTTAACTTTTAGTAATGATAATAGCCAACATTTTTTGACTAGTTATTATGTGGTAGGCACTATGTAAACCAGTGTATCATCATTATCTCATTTAATCTTTCTGTTAAGGCAGTGACATACAGACTGTGCCCATTTCAGAGGTAGAGCATGGAGGCCTAGATAGGGTAGTATATATTAATACAGTTATCAAATGCCAGAGTCAGAAGTTGATCCCATTGTGACTGAGCCATACTATATGCTGTTTCTAATGGCCTTATCCATTTATCCAGCTACTTTTTAAAAAGTTATTTATTTATTTATTTATTTATTTATTGAGACAGGAGCCTCAAGCTCTCCTTCTGGGTAGAGTGCTGTGGCATCACAGCTCACAGCAACCTCCAACTCCTGGGCTCAAGCGAGTCTCTTGCCTCCGTCTCCCAAGTAGCTGGGACCACAGGCACCCGCCACAACGCCCCGCTGTTTTTTTTTTTTTTTTGGTTGCAGCCGTCATTGTTGTTTGGCGGGTCCGGGCTGGGGATTCGAACCCGCCACCTTAGGTGTACGTGGCTGGCGCCTTAGCCGGTTGAGCTATAGGCGCTGAGCTGAGAATTCATATTTCATTTGTGTCTTATTTTAGAAAACAAACAAACATTTGTTAGATGTCAACTGCTTAACAGCCGCTAGGCCCAGAATTGGGGAAGAGTCATGGACAGAAACATTTGACATCTTTTCAAAAGGAAGGAAAGATATCTAGATTGTAATGTTCCCAAAGGAAAGTACAAATAATTGAGCAACCCTTTAGATGGCTCCTAGAGAATGTTATTTAAACTGAAAACACACACACACACACACACACAAACTAAAACCTGTGAAAGGTATTTTCATATCCTTGAGATTTGGAGTGAAAAGGTTGAATTCAGAAGCTTGTTTATAGAACTAACCGTGCCTTTTGGTACAAAGTGGACTGAGCACTGAGCTTGTTCCTCAGGCCTCATTAAAATGACAATGAAGAAAAATGACAATGAAGAAAAATGACAAAGAAAAACA
This sequence comes from Galago senegalensis, assembly GCA_963575145.1. NCBI lineage: Eukaryota > Metazoa > Chordata > Mammalia > Primates > Galagidae > Galago > Galago senegalensis. The sequence continues at coordinate 1,886 of CAUYTI010088020.1, read as the reverse complement.
GCAAAGGAAAGGAGGGGAGCATGCCAGTGGACGCTTTCTAAGTCTGTTCAGTTTGCTATAACAAGAATACTAGACACTGGGTGGCTTAAACAGCAAACATTCATTATTCAAGGTTCTGGAGGCTGAGAAGTCCAATATCATGGTGCCCTCAGACTTGATGTCTGGTGAGGGCCCACTTCCTGACTCATAGATGCTTCTTAGCTGTTTCTTCACATGAGAGAAGAGGCCAGGAAGCTCTCCAGAGTTTCTTTTATAAGGGCACTAAACCTCTTCACAAGGGCTCTCTGCCCTGATGAGTTAATCTCCTCTCAAAGGCCCCACCTCCTAATGCCATCACCTTTGGGGCTAGATTTCAATGTATGAATGTTGAAGGACACACGCATTCAGTCCATAACAACCACTAATCCCTGCTTTTGAAAGCCCCCAGATAGAAGTATGCTGATTGGTGGAACAAAGCAGCAGCCTCAACAGAGGAGGCTGCAGCAAAGATGGCAACCAGTCGGCCAAAGGTTATTCTGGAGGGACTTTGGGAGAGAGCCAGGCAGTGCAAAGGACTGGAATGGGAAGGGGAGGCCAAAGGGGAGGTGTTAACTGAAAGCTGGTTATGGAGGAATGATGGGGAGCATCTGGACTCTGGCCAGGCTCTGCCTGCCTACAGCCAAATTAGACTACTTTGTTCAAGAACAACCTGGGAAGAGCTGGGACGGTTCATGTCAGTTTTGTTGCCTGTTCATTTAAGTATCAGGGGCCCTCTCTGGTCAAAGCCCAATTTTCTGGCCTGCTCACTGTAAAGCCAGTTGAAAGGTCCTGTCCAGGTCCACTGTGCTCCAAGTCAGCCTTCTCACTTAGGGGGCAGGCCCAGGAGGAAAAGAAGACCAGCTACTTTGAATGATGAATCAAATTCTTCATTCTGAAACGTGGGTGTTAAAACCAAGGTATATCAGGCCTTGGACAAACGCCAGCAGCATAAATGAAACCTAACTAGCGTTAAACTTATCAGGTATGCTCTTAATGCCAGAAGAACGTCCCCCTTTCAAATTCTGAGAGAAAATGATATTAAGCTAAGAATTCTGTACGTAGCCAAATCTTTACTCAAGTGAATGAGAAGTGTGAGGATTGAGAAATGTATCTCCCATGCACACCTTTCTGAGGTGGGTTACCTCACTGACTTGATGCTATGCATAATATGGATATAAGAAATAGGGAGAAAATTCTAGAACTTCAATCCAAAACAATTTTAGCATGATAGTTGTGCAGCACGTATGGAAAGCAATCCAGAAAAATCGTGAAGAATAGAATAGATACCATGCAATAGAGTAAGAAGCTGGAACATCTTAGTGATATGGTGAAGAAAGCATGCTTCTTGTCCAGTTACCCAAGAGAAGGTAGTTAGAAACTTCAGGAAAAAATGCTGAACTGAGTAATAAAGACATGGACCAAATATGAAGTAACCCCCAAATGGGTAACAAGATGTTGACCACTTGGAGGAATATAAAAACTCCATTTCACCCCAAGGCTGAGAACAGCCTCCTCCAAGTGACACGTGAATTATATCATTGAGGTCATAGGGAAGGAAGTGTTGTCCAGGTGTATTGCTCTACAGTGACCAATATTTATAGAGGTATAATGTCATCAACACTAATGACTTTCAGCTTTCTTATTGGCGCCTGTGGCTCAAGTGGCTAGGGTGCCGACCACATACACCTAAGGTGGCGGGTTCAAATCCCCAGCCTGGGCCCACCAAACAACAATGATGGCTGCAACCAAAAAATGGCCAGGCGTTGTGGCGGGCGCCTGTGGTCCCAGCTACTTGGGAGGCAGAGGGAGGAGACTCACTTGAGCCCAGGAGTTGGAGGGAGGTTGCTGTGAGTTGTGATGCCATGGTA
>CAUYTI010088019.1:0-10568 GCA_963575145.1 Galago senegalensis | reverse complement strand
CATTCATCTGTCTTCCTGAGAGAAGGTTATAGTCATCTCTCTTCCTCATTGATCTATGGGATTGTTGGCTTTTTTCATGCAGATTAATTTACATAGATCTATAGTCTCTGTAGATCCTAGTTATTAAGCTTTTGTCTGATTCAAAATATGCAAATATCCTTTCCCATTGTGTAGGTTGTCTATTTGCTTTGGTTGTTGCCTCCTTAGTTGTACAGAAGCTTTTCAGTTTAAGTCCCATTTGTTTATTTTGATTGTTATTGCAATTGCCATGGTAGTCTTCTTCATAAAGTCTTTCCCCAAGCTGATATCTTCCAGTGTTTTTCCTATGCTTTCATGCCTTAAATTTAAGTTCTTTATCCATCTTGAATCACTTTTTGTAAGTGAGGAGAGGTATGGGTCCAGTTTCAGTTTTTTGCATGTGGATACCTGGTTCTTCCAGCACAATTTTTTGAATAAGGAGTCTTTCCCCCAGTGTATCTCTTTGTTTGGTTTATTGAAGATTGGGTGGTTGTAAGTTGTTGGTTTCATTTCCTGTTTTCCTATTTGATTCCAAATGTCTATGTCTCTATTTTTGTGCCAGTACCATGCTGTCTTGACCACTATGGTCTTTTAGTATAGCCTACAATCTGATATGCTGATGCCCTGGCTTTATTTTTATTACTAAGAACTACCTTAGCTATACAGGTTTTTTTCTGGGTCCATACAAAATGCAGAATCCTTTCTCCAAGCCTTGAAAGTACAATGTTGGTATTTTAATAGGGATGGCGTTGAATCGGCAGATTGCTTTGGGAAGTATAGACATTTTAACAATATTGATTCTTCCCAGAATGGTCTGTTCTTCCGTTTGTTAATATCCTCTGCTATTTCCTTTCTTAGGGTTTCATAATTTTCTTTATAGCGGTCCTTTACCTCTTTTGTTAAGCATATTCCTAGGTATTTCAAATAAGCACTTTTTGAAGACTCAAAGGTTAAAATGTACTCTAGTCCATTTTCCAAATACTAAAAAAAAGAGAGAGAGAATGAATAACAAAAAATGAAAGTTAAAGTAAGGAAGATGGAAAACCAAACATCTTAGAAATAATGTGAGGGAATATTTCAGAAGTCTGGAAAAGGATAAACAGTGAGTCTAAAAATTTTTTATTGAGATTTTTAAAGGCTCATTTAAAAAAAAGTAATTGCAATGTCTTTTCCTTTTAATGAGAGATCAGATCCCATTTCAAAATACAGACATTCCTAGGGAAAAATTTGTAGAGATCATCTGAAACTGAAATTTTTTTTTAGAGACAGAGTCTCATCTTACTTTGTCACCCTCAGTAGAGTGCTGTGACATCACAGCTCACAGCAACCTTCAGCTCTTGGGCTTAGGCGATTCTCTTGCCTCAGCCTCCTGAGTAGCTGGGACTACAGGCACCCGCCACAATGCCCAGCTATTTTTTGTTATAGTTTGACCAGGGCCAGGTTTGAACCCACCACCCTTGGTATATGGGGCCGGCACCCTCCTCATTGAGCCACAGGTGCTGCCCAGAAACTGAAATTGAACTTAAAGCTTGATGGAAAGAAACATTGCCAAAATGTGCATTTAAAAATATTTGCATTTAGCCAGGCTTTGTGGCAGGCACCTGTAGCCCCAGCTACTTGGGAGGCTGAGGTAAGAAAATCGCTTAAGCCCAAAAGTTTGAGGTTGCTGTGAGCAACAGCTTGAGACTCTGACTCAAAAAAAAAAAAAAAAATTAAAAAAATTTGCATAGCATTTGCTTATGAGAACTAAATAAAGAGTGTAATGAGAGTAGACAGCCAATTTGGCTATCTGTCAGCAAGTAGCAGATACCTGGGAGTTTGCATAGAAGAAGTTAGTGTTTAATATCTCTACCATGTGGATGCCGACATTGATTTCGCACACTGTCCTTCTGAAGTGGGGAGAAGCAGGGGAGGGAAAAGAAGGTGTTCTTGGCCTGCAGTCCCAAGCATTGCTCTCATTCCCATTTGGTGAGTGAAAAACAATTACAGAAAGAGGAAAGGAAAAAAAGTTTATTTCTTTAGGTTCTTGAATTTTTCAGTTTAAAGCAGATGTAGCTTAAAAAAATGATAGTTTTGTCATTTAACACTTAGATCTACTCAATAGCCTGGTAGGTTATTGAAAGCCCTGTTGACCTTCCTGACACAGAGAAGCATAATGCAAGGTGCATGTCTAGGCCACATAGTCAGCAAAAAAGGCAACTATAGCCTTTTTCCTAAGTTGAAGACAATTTGGGTGATGATTTTAAGAAAGATATTGCTCTTATCTGGCATTTAGATGTTCATTTCCAAAATCAGTTGAAATACTATGTCTCTTATTTTACATCTACTATGAGGCAGTTGGGTGCTGTACATCTGGATTGGTGGTGTGTTTGCAGTGCAGTATATTCTTGGAACACATTGCACTCTCATCCCTGCTACCCAGTGCTCATCAGAATAGCTGGATGGGAAGCTACTGGTGATAAGAATGCCATGCATGGATGGCTCCTGGAAACAGCAGGCACATACCCACAGGTGGGGTTACAATGGTCAGCCACCACTTCTCCCCAACCCACAGGAATGCTTTAAATATTAGGGCGTTTACCTTGATATTCTTTTCTCTGGATGTCTTTTTCATAATGTGGAGACTAGCAACTCTAAGCCTGCATTCATCTTTGATGACAGTGAACTAGAGCTGAGCAGTGGCTGCCTCTTTGGTCTCCATCCTCACTACTTAGCATGACCTTCCTGACTAGCCCTCTAAGAATTTTAATTGGAAAAACTAAGCCGGAGCATTTAACACGTAATATATGCCACAATAGATTTTATCATAGGTTCAACCTCTGTGAAATCTGTCTCTGAGCAAATATTAAGTCATTCATTCATCAGCAGGTATTTATGGAGTGAACATGAGGCCTTGCCCTTTATTCACCTATGAAAACATTTCATGGGGCTTCTCCTGTGATCCAAAAGATAAAGCAAATACACTGTAAATCATAAAAGTTAAAATTCTTGACTGAACTCTCACAGTAATTATAGTATGAAGCACCTAAGTTATTTAGCTCATAATAATAAACTCTCATTTGTGTGTCCTTGCATATTCATCTTGTTTCTCCAATGAAATTATAGATCCTCAAAACTCAGGAAGTTTTCCTTTTTTGTCCTCGTATCCTCCATGGTATTTTGTACATGGTAATAATGAAATAAATGCACAGGCTTCATTTAAAACCTTATATGAAGCAGAAACATCCCAATATCTTACGTAAAACTGTGATGATGTTGCCATGTCTGAAACCATCTTCCTCTGCCCTGTCTTCCTTTATAGGAATAATCTGAGGCTGAGTCACACAGAGCAATGCCAACTATTTTTTCTGGATGTGTTTTCTATTGGCTTCTTTCCTTCAAATCACAAGCAAGGCTCCTTTGAAGCAAGCCTTGCCAGAGACATGATAATGATCAGGCTGTGATCATAATGAGTATGCAACGCTGGAACACAGCACTGGTTACTGGCACTTACATGTTCACACCAGGTCTTGCCAAACCACATGTGCTCCAGTCCAAGGAGCTTCCTCTCAAACACAGAGGAGGCTGGTAGGCTGCTCACGCAAGGAGATGAATCAAGAGTGGAGAGCCCTGAAGGCAAGCAATAAACTCCCCTCATGTTGGTATAGTCCATAGTGAACGCACCTAGACTTATTGTCAAAGGAGCCATTAATAGATGAAGGTAGACCAGGGTGAAATGGAGATTTTACTGTTGGTCCAATGGGTTTAAGCAGTATGTGGACATGGTCGCATATGACATGAAGAGGGGGGCAAGTGGGTGTAAGAAATCTAGCCTTTTTCCTGATACTTGAGTTATTTTTCTCTCATCTTGTGCTAGTATAGTACATGGCATATTGCACCCAATGATTGATACAGGATGGAACTGTTTCATCATTATAGCTAGTTAACTAGACTTTAAATGGAATCTACATCTTTATATTAAAAAAGGAAAATTGTTAGCTGCAGAGTAGGTAAATGCTTCCTGGTGACAATATAACTGCATTCAGACATAATCTAAAACAAGATGATTTTAAAATCAAAATGGTATTGTTTCATCTTAAATAAGAATAAGGAAGATTATATTTGATGTTCTCTTTTACTCCTTAGATCTCTTGGCAATATTGCTGAATTTCTCACAGGCTATTAGCAATGTTGTTTGAGTATGGTCTAATCATGTCAGAGTATCAGAGGAAGTGATAATCAGTCAGTGGGGGGAGTGACATGTGTTGAGGATCTGAATGTCAGGTCCCTGTGTTCCCAAGTTCTTGGTTCCAGTATTGGAGAATGGTTGCTGGTACCAAGGTAGCAGAATGAATGAGCAGAGCAAGCAGGTGGAAGAAGGCAAAGGGCCAAACTTTTATTAAGGCTTAAATCATAGTATGTCTCAAAAAAGGAATGGGTCAGCCCCAAGAGCAGAGGAAACACTGCATTTAACAAGATTTTTTCTTTTATGCTGACTCCCTAATGTTAAGTTGGGGGTAGAATAGTCATAGTCTTTTTTTTCTTTTTTTTTTGAGAAAAGGGTAGAGAATTTCTGGAATTGGGAACCTTCCTTATTTCTATCCTTCTAAAGCAATTTCTGGGGTTGCCATGATATTTGTTAACTGTCAGGATGCTGGTTGGTGTGATTTTTACTATGTTAATAAAGGTAGTTCATTTAGGGACACTGTCATCTCAACTGTGCACATGTTCCAAAGACCCTCTATCCAGGCCTTGGCAATATCTGCACTTTGTGGTTTCTCTCCTTTTTTATGATTGGTCAGTCCTTGAAGACTTTCTATTATGGACCAAACATCTGGTCAGTCCTCGGGGAGCCCCTTGACATGTCATCTGTTTTTTCTTGGAGCTGCCCCCTAGGGTCCTAATTAGGCTGTTCCCCAAACAATCCAAGTCAGTATGATGCCTCTGTCTGCCCATTTCAGAAAGCCCCAGAGACACTGATTAGCCTCAATCTCAAGGCAACCCACCTGCAAAGCCCTGCACCTGTGAGGTCTCCACTAGCCCCATTCCCATGACAACTCAGGTCAGCCTGACTCAAGGCAGTCCAAAATACCATCTATCACCCATCCTGCTCATGTCTAACTCACTGCCTAGCCTTACAGTAGGAAGTAATAGACTGAAAGAAGAAATGTCTGTATGCACCTGGTTCCCATAATTCCTTTTCTCCTGTGCAACTCAGCATTGGCAACCCTTTTATGGTCCTATAGGGTTACTCCCATGTGATATGGAAAACAAACAAACAAAAAGACAAGACATGCAATTGTGTCTGATGAGTTATAAGGCTTGCTAATCATCATTAATCACAGGTATACTACAATTTCCTAAAATACTAATTCTTAATCTCAACCTACCTCCTACCACACATCTATTAATAAGTACTGACCCTCTACTCAACCCACTCATGCTGAGTTTTTCCTAATTTAATATTTCCAGTGTAGGTTGGCCACAGTGTAGCTCACGCCTGTAATCTTAGCACTCTGGGAAACTAAGGTGGGTGGATCACCTGAGCACAGGTGTTGAAGACCAGCCTGAGCAAGAGCAAGATTCTGTCTCTACTAAAAATAGGGGGGGGGGAAGAAGCAAAAACAAAAAATTAACCAGTTGTTGTGGTAGGCTCCTGTAGTCCCAGCTGCTTGGGAGGCTGAGGCAAGAGCATCATTTGAACCCAAGAATTTAAGGTTGCTGTGGGCTGTGCTACCATAGCACTCAACTCAGGGTTAAGAAGTGAGACTCTGTCTCAAAAAAAAAAAAAAAAAAATCTCCAGTATACCTACATTCTAAAATAACTACCTATATAAACATTTTCTGTCATATTTACCCATAATAGGTACTCAATAAATGTTTGCCAAAACAGTGAATGAACAAATGAGAATTTACTATTTTTGAATTATCAAAACAACCAAATCAAAAATTAAAAACATGTTCTTTATTTCCACATATGTATGCCTGGAGTATCTTTGAGCACCAGCCCATCACTGATTCTATCTCTAAGCATTATTGCCCCATTTCTTGGCTTGGAGAAATAAAAGGTAGGGACATTCAAGTTACAGAGATAGGACAGAGTATGTCTTAAGAACAGGATAGAGATTTATTTTTCACAAGTTTAAGAATTTTTTGGTAACAAAAGAGCAGACATTTGATGTTTTGTTTTACAGACCACAGTAAACAATTGATGATCTCAGTTCAAGACCACATTTTCCTGATTCTTGACATAGTCATTGTGTGTGTCTTCCAGGAATGAGCTTTGTCAGTGAGATGACTCAGCTGAGAGAAAAGCCCATTTGCCTATTTCACCTCCTTCTTCCTCCTGCAAAGACAGATGCAATGGCGAGGACTCATGGAGGTGATGGCAGGGATAGAAGCTACACAAAGATAAGAGAGAGGAAAGATGAAAGGCCGCCATGGGGCTACCATCCCAGCCCTAGACTGTTACCTCTGGAAAAAGGTTTTTTTGAGAGAAAGAATACATTGTTTCTGCTACCATGTTTAGACTTCTCCCCTACCCTACATCCAAATCCATCCTAATGCTGTATCATTGAAAGGGGTATAGCAAAATAAAATCAAAACCATCAACTGAGCCCAGACTGCCATGTTGAAATGTCTGTGTCTGGCTGCCATACACTTCCTACAAAGCTTTAAGTTCCTTTGTTATTTTAATCCTTAATATATAATATACATCACATACTATTTAAAGAAGATATGATCATACCCATTTAACAGGTGAGAAAATAAGACCAGAGAGGTTAAGTCATTTATCCTCAGTTTCTAGCTTATAAATCAGAGTATGTGTCATCTGACTTAGCCCGGGGCTCTTTCCAGTAGAGTATGCTTGCTGAAATAGTTTTCAGTTTCAGGATTGTCTACATATGCCTTTTAATGAGATTCATGATCTACTTCCAGATTTCCTCCTTGAGAATGCAATTTTTAAAACTTAGCATATATAAGGAAGATGCCACTGAAGTTGCTATTGTCACCAAATGACTTTTAAAAAATATTTCTGTAAAGTCTGAAATCTCTTCCACAGAGAAAATATGTATATAATCAATACTACATTCAAAGAACAATTATTCCCTATTTTATTCACTGGACAGTAGTCAAAGAATATTGGCCCATTTAATTGACAAGAGAGAAGGGCAAGTAACTCAGATGGCAGCTATGAGAATGTACATTAAGACAAAGTTCAGGTCTAGCTGGATTTTGCTAGCACTTGGTCCCACAAACAAAGAGGGGTGTACTATCACAGCTGTGGAGCCATTTGAAGATTTCCTAAAAAATAATCAAACAGACTGAAAAATAATGCACACAGATTGCCATACAATTGATCCAATATATTTAGGGCCACCAGACTGAGTTACCAACATCCAACTTACATACAATTTGTATTTACAAATGGAGGCTATTACAGTAAGTCCCCAAATTACAAACGTCCAACTGACATCTGACTCGCACTGCAAATGAAGGCTAATACAGGTAAATGTATCTGTTCCCATGTACAAATTCAACCTAAGAACAAAACTGAAGACTCCATCTAATTTAGGAGTCTAACCCAGGAACTTGCTCTTATATATTTATCAATTTGAGTCGCTTAATGAATCAAGGTGAATTAATACTATAAAATCCATTTGTTGAAGGATTTTTTTCATATGAAAGGAAAAATTTTCCTGTAGATAAGCTACAGATATATTTTAAATGAACCTTCCCTCACATCTGTTGTTAAAATCTTTGCTGTCGCATGGGTCAGTAATTTGTAATACTAAATTAGGGGATGATTTTTTTTCAACCTGTGTAGAGCCAGTTTATGAGGATGAACTTACGTTCCTATGCTTTTGATGGGTGACCTCTACTTTTTTGAGTAACTCAATTTTTTTTTTAATATCTTGGCCACTAAGTTATTTAATCTCTTGCTTATGTAAATTTTGAGATAGGGTTGTTACTTTTTCTGGAGAGAAAATAAATCTTAGGTAGGTATGATAGTTAATATCACACCAACATCACTTCTTGGCATCTAAGATAACTTTTTTTTCCAAAAATGTATAGATCTCTATCTATAACCTTTTAGAATGTCATTATTTTTGAGATTTCATTCCATTTTAGAAATAACCTAGTAAAGAAAAGGAATAATTCTTGTGTAGGGTCTACGTAGTTTGATGTACTGACTATAGATATGAAGTGATTTCTTAGACATGGCTCTCTCAGGTTTTTTCCAGATTTTGACACACTGCCTGTGTTTGAATAAATTTTTAATATGCTCTGGAAAATTTCCTGACTGACCTGAGATCTGGCTTCTCACACCTGCAGTTCTTGTTTCTGATGTCTGCACTTCTTTTTATGATGATACATTGTGTGTTTCTTGACTGTTCTGGATTCTATCCTGCATTGATGTCTTAATTCTTCTTTGTGTGGTTTTGGTATTGTTTCATAAGGACTTTCAGGGAACCATATAATCCGCAACTAAAAAACTAACTTCTCCTTGTCTGTAGTACATATTTTGATAACCAAGACATCTGAGTAATATTTACCTTATGGATTTCAAAATATAAGATTTTCTCATATACTTTGTAAGAACTGGCAAAAACTCAGCTAAACCTTTTTTATCCTGATCTCATTGCCACGCACTACTCATTCATTCTTTAAACACATTAATAATATTTTTCCAACATTGCATCCTTAAAAAATAATTGGTGCTTAAAATAGAAAGTAAATATTGCATCTACATGATTAGATCTTCTTTAAGCCATAAAAGAAAACTGGCTTTGTTGGAAAAATGTCTGTCATCATCATTTTCATCCTTAAGTTACATTTTTTAGACAACCAGTTTTGCAGAGTGCCTACTTATATCAGTTAAGGTATTTAGGCTCCAAGTAGGAGAAAATCCAATTCAAAGTAGTGTCATTAATAAGGTAATTTATTGTCTTACAAGACAAGAACAGACAGTGGGATAGCTCCAGAGTTGCTCTACTCAGCAAATCAGTCTCATCATCAAGCACAGAAGTGCTTTCTATTCTGACATTTCTCCCATTGGCTTGTCCTCAGTACAATAGGTATATAAAATAGGAGTCCAAAGAGAATGTTTTTTCATTAGTTTTTTTTTTTTCTCCAGGAAAAATCTTCTTCCAGGGATCTTAGCAGATTTCCCCTCATTACTTCACATATTCCTTTTTTAAACAGATCATTAGAAAGGTGATAAAATTGGCATGTTTAACGTGGAGGAATCAAGACTCATCATGCTTCATGACCTAATGCTTCCAAGGAGGCCAGCCTTCTTGAAGCCTAGGGCTGTCTGTTACCTGAAATAGTCAGTTATCAAGAAATATTAGGGCTGATGACTCTTGATTAGAGGATAGGCAGTGTTTAGATGTCACTCTTCTGGGTATAAAATGATTTACCCTTAGGTTTTATAACTCTATTGTGTTTAATTTATCCTTTAATAAAATTCTATTCTCTTGATGGGTATGTGAGTATACATGTGAACATGTGTTTTTATATACGTACACATGCATATACATACACAATGTATAGGTATAGGTAGATAGGTAGAAAGATATACATATATATGCACAAACACATATATTTATTTGCAAATACATACATGTTCCTTGAAAATTACAAAATACGAATTATGTGTTAGTCAGATTACCCATATAAAAATGATACATTCGTATTTAATTATGATACAGATAATGATTATCTTTGTGAAGATAGTGTCAAAAAGATTGAAGCATGAATAACATTCATTATGTTAACCACATTTTAAAAATATTACTTAATCTGAGAATTTGAACAGATTGCTTAGTATCTTTGCTGCATCTGATTTGACCTGAGAAGAGTTAATTCATTGTCAACTCCTACAAGTAACTTTGTCATTGAAATTCTGTAACCCAGAGAGAAAAACATTCAGTTGACCAAGACACACTGATTTGCCCCAGAGTGAAAGTAGAGACAAGTGGTCTTGGAGAGGCATGAGAAAGGAGAGAAGCGTCTGTTTCTTGGTATTGGAATTTAGAAACTTTTTTTTTTAGTTTAGGTTTGCCATACAGAATTTCTCCATTAAGGGACATATTCAGGAGCTACTATTTTTTAATACGTCCCTTTTGGAAAGAAGTATGGGGAATATTCAGGGATCTAAAAGTAGACCTGCCATTTGACCCTGCAATTGCTCTACTAGGTGTGTATCCAAAAGACCAAAAATCATAAAAATATTTGCACCAGATTGTTCATTGCAGCTCAATTCATAATAGCCCACTCATGGAAGAAGCCCAAGTGCCCATCAACCCATGAATAGATTAATAGATTGTGGTATATGTATACCATGGAATATTATGCATCCTTTAAAAAGATGGAAACTTTACCTCTTTTACATTTCCATGGATGGAGCTGGAACATATCCTACTAGTAAAGTATCTCAAGAATGGAAGAAAAAATAGCCAATATACTCAGTACTATTATGAACCAATTTACAATTGCTCACACTTTCATATGAAGAATAGATCACAACTATGGCCCAAGATGAAGGAGGGAGAGAGGAGGGGGGG
>CAUYTI010088012.1:0-13303 GCA_963575145.1 Galago senegalensis | reverse complement strand
ATGCGTGAACTCCTTTCCCCTAGTTGTTTGCACATGTGCAATAGGATGCCTGCGACCACGGTTACCACACATGCACCTGTGCAAGTGCCAACGGCTGGGAGAAAGGAGCTGTGGCATATGAAAGGTATTCCAGTCTTCCTTACCCACTCTGCCCAGAAACGCCCATCACTAGGTCTTATTATCAGGGTAGGGCTTATATTTAACAAATGCATAGAAATCCTGCTAGGGCTTATTTTGGGGGTAGATCTTATTTTCAGGGAAACACAGTGTATATCCAAGGAGCACAGTGGTGGCGAATGCCAGACAACAGTCACATGGTAGTCACGCAGTAGTCACATAGCAGTCATATAAACATGATGTCATTGTCCACTGTTACAGCTCTAGTTATGGCCATGTAAGGAAAGCATGGCACCTTCTGGCTGAACCACGGTCAAGGAGGCCCAAGGACTCTACCCTGCCTCACAAGTAGGTATTTGCAGAAGGTCCAAACACATTCCCTGGTGCCCTGTCTGCCCACAGAGCCACCCAGCACGAGGGATTGTACAAAGCAGTGCCCCTTGCTTTTATTTCCTGGTCAGTGATAACATAGAGTGTGACAGAGAATGTTCATATATGTGATATTCTACCTTGGAAATGCACAGGGTTATTACCTACAATTTTCTGAGTGCTAATCACAGGTCCACCGCCTCCTTTTTCACCCAAGGCAGGATAGTCAAGAGGCATTGAGTGTTATATTACCAAAGAAATAAAGTTGAATCCATTCTAATTTATTTCTTTAGAAAGTGAGTCATTTGCCTATATATATATAGATAGATATACTTTTTAAGCAAAAATCACATAGGAAACACTTTACAACTGACTTGGTTTCCCCCCACTAGATAAAAGCCTCAAGATCATGGGTGAGATGCTTAGGGTTTTTTTTTTCCCCCCATGAGCACACGTCCAGCATCTGAGCACAGGGCCTTAAACATAGTAGATTCATGGTAACTATTTTTGAGTAATGATTTCACCTGCGCCCTCCTGCCCTCCTCTGGATAGTGTGAGCGGCATAACCCACTGTGTGTCAGGTGGGACATAGGGAAGGATCACGGGGAGTTGAGAGGACGTGCTCAGACCGTCATCCACAGCAGAATAAGTCACAGCTACACACTGTACATTCCAAGTGCCCCTTGATGCGACATTCCAGTTGGCTGTTTATCACTTACCACGTTCACCATCCATAAACACTAACGAGACAACTATTCTTTTGAGGAGGATTGTGATGGCCCGTTGGTATGCACAGCCCTTTAATAAGGGGACCGCATGGTGATTGTCATTGAGTGGGACAGATTATGTGCACATTTTATGGGCTTTAATTTTTTTGTATCTGTCATAAGCAGAAACAGCTTTAAGAATTTTATTTATTTGCTAGAAGGGTTCCCTCAATCTCCTTACCAAGGAGCGTTCTTCATCCTTGCTCCAGACACACCCCCTTCTTCACCTGTTGCCTCTCCCTCCTCTGCACCCCTGTCTGATGCTTCTGTTGTCCCTTTCTGGCCCTCAGCCTCACCCTGAGCACTAGCACCTGCTCCACCACGGTGTGGATGGGGATAGTAGAGAAGAGGCTCTGAGGTACCAGAGCAGCAGGGGACCCAGGCAGCTGCTCTTAGTGACCCCTTTGCCTTGAGATTATTTACTTTTAACTGTGAGCCCCTTGAGGTGAGAGGGTAAGGCCTTTTCTTTCCTTTTAACAAGGTTTATTAATATCACAGACTGTTTTCTGTTTTTTCTTTGGGACAAGGTCTTGCTCTATCACATGCAGACTGGAGTACAGTGGCATGGTCAGAGCTCACTGCAGCCTTGAATTTCTGGGCTCAAGTAATCCTCCTGCCTCAGCGTCCTGAGTAGCCAAAGTTATAGGTGCCAATCACTATGCACAGCTAATTTTACAAAAAGTTTTTCTTATGGTGCATCTTACAAGGGTACATGTGAAATTTACTAGGTGTAAAATATAAATGTCTTAACACAATAACTAAGAAAATGCCATGAAGGCTATGTTAACCAGTTTGATGAAAACATTTCAAATTATATATAAAACCAGCACATTGTACCCCATGATTGCATTAATATACACAGCTATGATTTAATAAGAATAAATAAATAAAAAAAAATGACAATGATAGTCACCTCATATTGGTCAAGGGAAAAATACAACAAGAAGAGATTCCAGGCTCGGCGCCTGTGGCTCAAGCAGCTAAGGCACCAGCCACATACACCTAAGGTGGTGAGTTCGAATCCCCAGCCCGGGCCCGCCAAACAACAATGATGGCTGCAACCAAAAAATGGCTAGGCGTTGTGGCGGGCACCTGTGGTCCCAGCTACTTTGGAGGCTGAGACAGGAGACTCGCTTGAGCCCAGGAGTTGGAGGCTGCTGTGAGTGTGATGCCATGGCACGCTACCCAGGGGGATAGCTTGAGGCTCCGTCTCAAAAAAAAAAAAAAAAAAAAAAGAAGAGATTCCAATTCTAAATATTTATGCACCCAATTTAAATGCTCCCAGATTCTTGAAACAGACCTTACTTAGTCTGAACAATATGATATCCCATAACAGCATGATAACAAGAGACTTTAACACTCCTCTATCAGAGCTGGACAGATCCTCTAAATAGAAATTAAACAAAGACATAAAAGATTTAAATGAGACCCTAGAACAATTGTACTTGATAGAAATATATAGAACACTCCATCCCAAAGACAAAGAATATATATTCTTCTTATCATCACATGGAACATTCTCCAAAATTGATCATACCCTAGGACACAAAACAAACCTCAACAGACTCGAAAGAATTGAAATTTTACCTTGCATCTTCTCAGACCACAAGGCACTAAAAGTGGAACTCAACTCCAATAAAAACATTCAACCTCACACAAAGGCATGGAAGTTAAACAACCTTATGCTGAATGACAGTTGAGTGCAGGAAATAAAAAAAAGGAAATCATTGGGCAGCACCTCTGGCTCAGTGAGTATGGCGCCGGCCCCACATACCGAGGGTGGTGGGTCAAACTGCAACAACAACAACAAAAAAATAGCCAGGCGTTGTGGTGGACGCCTATAATCCCAGCTACTCAGGAGGCTGAGGCAAGAGAACTGCCTAAGCCCAAGAGCTGGAGGTTGCTGTGAGCTCTGATGCCACAGCACTCTACCAGGGCAACAAAGTGAGACTGTCTCTAAAAAAAAAGAAATCATTAACTTCCTTGAGTATAACTAACAACAGTGAAGACACAAGCTACCAAAACCTGTAGGATATAGCAAATGCAGTTTGAGAGGAAAATTTATTGCTTTAGAAGCCTACATTTGAAAAATAGAAAGAGAGCGCATCAACAAACTCACAAGCCATCTTATGGAATTGGAAAAAGAAGAACAATCTAAGTCTAAACCCAGCAGAAGAAAAGAAATATCCAAAATTAAATCAGATATTAATGAAAATTAAAAACAAATAAAACAAGGAGTTGGTTTTTTGAAAAAATATATAAACCTTTGACTAGATTAACTAGAAATAAAAAAGTAAAATCTCTAGGGGCAGTGCTTCTGGCTCAAAGGAGTAGGGCACCAGCCCCATATACAGGAGGTAGCGGGTTCAAACCCAGCCCCGGCCAAAAACTGTGAAAATAAAAAATAAAAAAATAAAGTAAAATCTCTAGTAACCTCAATCAGAAATGATAAAGGTGAAATAACAACTGATGCCACAGAGATAAAAGAAATTATCTCTGAATACTACCAGAAACTCTATGCCCAGAAGTTTGATAATGTGAAGGAAATGGATCAATATTTGGAATCACACCCTCTCCCTAGACTTAGCCCTGATGAAATAGAGCTCCAAAACAGACCAATTTCAAGCACTGAGGTCAAAGAAATGATAAGAAACCTCCCAACAAAAAAATGCCCTGGTCTGGATGGCTTCACAGCAGAATTCTACACACCAGAATTCTATCAAAACTTCAAAGAAGAGCTTATTCCTATATTGCAGAAATTGTTTCAAAAAAATTGAGGAGGAAGGAGTCTTCCCCTACGTTTTATGAAGCAAATATCACCCTGATACCCAAACCAGGAAAAGACCCAACTAAAAAAGAAAACTTCAGACCAATTTTACTAGTGAATATAGATGCAAAAATTCTCAACAAAATCCTAGCCAATAGATTACAGCTTATCATCAAAAATATCATATATCATGATCAAGTAGGTTTCATCCCGGGAAGGCTGGTTTAATATACATACATCCATAAACATTATTCACCTTATCAACAGAAGCAAAAAAAAAAAAAAAAAAAAAAAAACACCAAATGATTTCTCTCAATAGATCCAGAAAAAGCATTTGCTAAAAATCCAGCATCCTTTTCTTTCTTTCTTTTTTTTTTTTTTTTAGACAGAGCCTCAAGCTGTCCCCCTGGGTACAGTGCCATGTCATCACAGCTCACAGCAACCCCCAACTCCTGGGCTCAAGCGAGTCTCCTGCCTCAGCCTCCCAAGTAGCTGGGACCACAGGCGCCCGTCACAATGCCCGGCTATTTTTTGGTTGCAGCCGTCATTGTTTGGCGGGCCGGGCTGAATTCAAACCCGCCACCTTAGGTGTATGTGGCTGGCGCCTTAGCCGCTTGAGCCACAGGCGCCGAGCCCCAGCATCATTTTCTAATTAGAACACTGAAGAGTCTAGGCATAGGTAGCACATTTCTTAAACTGATTGAAGCTATCTATGACAAACCCACAGGTAATATTTTACTGAATGGAATTAAACTGAAAGCTTTTCCACTAGAACTGGAACCAGACAAGGTTGTCCTCTGTCGCCATTACTGTTGAACATAGTGCTGGAAATTCTAGCCAATACAATTAGACAAAAAAATAAAGGGCATCCAAGTGAGAGCAGAGGAGGTCAAACTCTCCCTCTTTGCTGATGATATGATCTTATACTTAGAGAACTCCAAAGACTTAACCTTGAGACCCCTGGAAGTCATCAAAATACACAGTAATGTCTCAGGATATAAAATCAATGTCCACAAGTCAGTTACCTTTGTATATGCCAATGACAGCCAAGATAAGAGGCTAATTAAGGACACAACTCCCTTCACTATAGCCCCCCCAAAAATGAAATACCTAGAATATGCTTAACAGAAGAGGTGAAGGACCTCTATAAAGAAAATTATGAGGCTCGGCGCCTGTGACTCAAGCGGCTAAGTGCCTCATAGATTACAAAATATGCAAATATCCTTTCCCATTGGGTAGCGTGTGTATTTGCTTTGGTTGTTGTCACCTTAGCTGTACAGAAGCTTTTCAGTTTAATTAAATCCCATTTGTTTATTCTTGTTGTTGCAATTGCCATGGCAGTCTTCTTCATAAAGTTTTTCCCCAGGCCAATATCTTTCAATGCTTTTCCTATGCTTTCTTTGAGGATTTTTATCAATTCATGCATTAAATTTAAGTCCTTTATCCATCTTGGATCAATTTCTGTGAGTGGAAAGAGGTGCGGGTCCAGTTTCAGTCTTTTACATGTGGATATCCGGTTCTTCCAGTACTATTTATTGAATACGACGTCTTTCCCCCAGTGTATGTTCTTGTTTGGTTTATTGAAGATGAGGCAGTGATAAGTTGTTGGTTTCATTTCCTGATTTTCTATTCGATGCCAAATGTCTATGTCTCTATTTTTGTGCCAGTACCATGCTATCTTGACCACTATGGCCTTGTAGTACAGCCTAAAATCTGGTATGGTTATGCCACCAGCTTTGTTTTTATTACTAAGAACTGTCTTAGCTATATAGGATTTTTTCTGCTTCTATACAAAACGCAGAATCATTTTTTCCAAGTCTTGAAAATAGGATGTTGGTATTTTAACACACATGGAGTTGAATCAGTAGATTGTTCTGGGAAATAGAGACATTTTAGCAATGTTGATTCTTCCCAGCCATGAGCATGGTATGTTGTTCTTCCTTTTTTTAAAGTCCTTGTTATTTTCATTTATTAGGGTTTAATAATTTTCTTTTTTTTTTTTTTTTTTTTTGAGACAGAGCCTCAAGCTGTCCCCATGGGTAGAGTGCCGTGGCATCTCAGCTCACAGCAACCTCCCACTCCTGGGCTCAAGCGAGTCTCCTGCCTCAGCCTCCCAAGTAGCTGGGACCACAGGCGCCCGCCACAACGCCCGGCTATTTTTTGGTTGCAGCCGTCATTGTTGTTTGGCAGGCCCGGGCTGGGGATTCGAACCCGCCACCTTAGGTGTATGTGGCTGGCGCCTTAGCCGGTTGAGCTATAGGCACTGAGCCGAGCGATCTAGTCCTAAGCTGCAACAAGACACAATAGGAGACTGTTAATTGTGAAAAAAATAATTCTCTTTACACAGGCCAACAACTGTGGTGCAAACATCAGGTGTAGAAATGATTCAACTTCCCTTTACTTTTGAGGTCAAATTTACCCTCTGTCAGAGAAAAAGACAAACTGATTTGGTAAGGCCCAGCCTCACCATTGCTCATATCTCCCAACTCCTATTTATTGTATGAGAACCTGTTACTTGTAACAAAAACAAAACAAAACATAAAAACCTTGCTTAATGAACTTTATTTTATTTACTCTCTTGCCCAGGCTGGAATATAGTGGCATGATTATATCACAGTTCATAGCAACCTAAAATTCCTGGCTCAAGTGATCCTCCTGCCTTAGCCTTCCAGGTAGCTGGGACTATAGGCACAAAATGCCATGCCCAGCAAATTTTTCTATTTTTTGTAGAGACGGGATCTCACTATGTTGCCTAGGCCAGTCTTGAACTTCTGGATTCAGCCTTCTGACATGCTAGAATTATAGGAGTGAGCCTAGGAATGCCTAGTGACACAAAGCAATGCTTACAAACAAGGGAAGGATACACCCACCTTTAGTGAATTTCCCAACTTGCTTAGTGAATTGCATTTTTTTTGAGACAGATTCTCACTCTGTTGCCCTGGGTAGAGTGCCCTAGCATCATAGCTTACAGTAACCTCAAACTCTTATATTTGAGAACTCTTCTTGCCCTAGCCTCCTGAGTGGCTGGGACTACTGGCATGTGCCATGGTGCCCAGTTAGTTTATCCATTTTTATTTATTTATTTTTTGAGACAGAGCCTCACTATGTCTCCCTTGGTAGAGTGCTGTGGAGTCACAGCTCACAGCAACCTCTAACTCTTGGGCTCAAGCGATATTCTTGCCTCAGCCTCCCAAGAAGCTGGGACTAAAGGTGTCCAGCACACACCCAGCTATTTTTAGAGATGGGGTTTTGCTCTAGCTCAGGCTGGTCTCGAACTTGTGAGCTCAGGTTCTCTGCCTGCCTCAGCCTCCCAGATGCTGGGATTACAGGCATGAGCCACCACACTCAGCCAGTTTTTCTATTTTTTTTTTTTTTTTGAAACAGAGTCCCAAGCTGTCACCCTGCATAGAGTGCCATGGCATCACAGCTCACAGCAACTTCAAACTCTTACACTTAAGCAATCCTCTTGCCTCAGCCTCCCAAGTAGCTGGGACTATAGGTGCTTGCCACAATACTAGGCTATTTTTTGGTTACAGTTGTCATTGTTGTTTGGCAGGCCCAGGCTGGATTCAAACCTGCCAGCTCTGGTGTATGTGCCCAGTGCCCTAGTCGCTTGAGCTATAGGCACCGAGCCCAGTTTTTCTATTTTTAGTAGAGACAAGGTCTTGCTCTTGCTCAGGCTGGTCTCAAACTCCTGAGCTCAAGCAATTCACCCTCCTCAGCCTCTCAGAGAGCTAGAATTACAGACGTGAGACACCATGCCCAGTGACATATGTGATATAACTACCTGAAATTTTACCTGTTTCAGTTTGATTACCTGAAAATTAACCTGCTTCCATTAATGTACATTAAAGAAGAGGGGCATATCCTCCTTTATTTGTGGGCATTGCTTTGTGTCACTAAGCATTCCAGAAGCTCCTTCAGCCAGAGCAAAGCTGACATTTATGCCTATACAACACTTACATGTTTGGGAATAATAATTCTCACACCTCCAAACCAAATTGTCTAGGCAACTTTAAAACAAGAATCTCTTCACGCTAAACAAACTAGGACAATAGAAATAATAGTGATCCATGGATTTTGCAATGTCATTCAAATATTAACTCCTGCTTTTGGAACTGATTAGAACCATGACTTTAATCCAGTATTTCCTCAACAACCCAGGATGGGGAAAAATAATCTAAATTTTCTTCTTTTTTTTTTTTATTGAATAGTAACTGTGTACATTAATGCACTTCTGGGGTACAGTGCGTTGTTTTCACAAACAATCCGAAACACTTCCATCAAACTGGTTAACATAGCCTTCACGTAATTTTCTTAGTAATTGTGTTAAAACGTTCATATTCTACTCATAGAAACTAAATTTTCATAATTAAAAAACCACATTAAATTTTCATAATAAAAAACACTAATATTATGAAATTTAAACTTTCATAATTAAAAAAATGGAAATTCATAGGTAACTAATTAATTATTCAGGGACCCTAAATAAAATGGTGAAAAGGGATAATCTCAGGCTAATTTAAAGGAAAAAAAAGAACTAAGGAAGATCTAGAAGAAACCATCTAACGTGAAAGTCAAAGAGGAGGGCAAGAATGGAGACGATGCAAGCAGGACAAGGGTGTACAGGTGACAAGGCTGCAGATTTAATGACATGGGTAAGAGGCAAAAAGTGTGCTCCTGATATCCTGTCAGCTTCAGAAATAGGTGCCTAGCTAAAGTGGTCTCAGCACTACATACACAGTAAGACCACAAAGATGCTTACTCTGGAGAAGCTGACAACATTGTCTGGAGCCTATGTTTTAAGGAAATTGGATCTGCCCCCAAAGATTGACTCAAATGGAAAAGTTAATGGTTAGAAATATTGGATAGAAAATGCAGATAGGCAGACATCTGTGTTAACTATTAAGAAAAGCTGCACTACAAGTTTCTTAGTGGCATTTTATACTAAATAATTATTGGTTCTTTTTGGACTCCTTCCATTATTAGGAACCAAATTTACTACTGCATAAAACAGTGGTTCTCAACCTGTGGGTCAAAACTCACAGGAACTGTATTAAAGGTTTGTGGCATTAGGAAGGTTGAGAACCACTGGCATAAAAGAAGTAACTACAAGTGCATTAATGTACATAGTTACCATTCAATAAAAAAAAAAGAAGTAACTACAAAATAAACAAGAAAATGCTAAAAGATTTTCCTGGTGTTAGAATGCATATAAAATTCTGTGACTGTTTTTCTAGGGAATTTTTAAGATTTTCCCAGGAAGGCTAAATGTAATCCTATAGGTTAAGAATAGTTACAGACTAGAAACACTGCAATATTATCTAGTAGATATGAAGAATCTTCACCCTTCAAAATAATCCCCTAGAAATCATCACCACTATGACCATAAGGGATTGTAGCTAAATTTGTACACCATTTCACAAGGCCTATATATACTGAATAACTACCACCACCCCAGCATCTGTTCCCCCCTACCTGCGATGGAGGGGAAGTGGAAAAAGAAGTGGTGCACACTTCCTGGGAGTCTTCTGCAGATGGGTATGTTACTCCAGCATCCTCACCAGCAGTTCTAAAGAGAGGGGAAAGAATTATCAAATTTCATGGGGGTGGCATCAATTTAAGACAGGATATAAAGGGGGACTAGGTAAGGATGGGAACTGTGCTTAAGAATTGTTTCAGGCAGAGTTCACACTGGCAAGAGAGCCATATTGAGGCCTTGATAATTTCAAACATTTCCAGAGAGTAGCATCTATCAGTGTGAAGTGACATTTAAAAAAAAAAAAAAAAAGAGGGAAGAAGGGTGGGGATGAGGTCTCGGTGTGTGACACACTTTTGGAGGGCAAGACACAATTCTAAGAAGTACTTTATCTAACAAATGCAATCACTGTAAACTGGTTTCTTATACCCTCAATGAATCCCCAACCATAAAAACAACAAACAACCAAAAGAATCCCCCAAACATCTCACCTGACCTATCATTTTAAAGAGTATTTTCTTAAAGCAGACCAGTGTTGGGGGCTGGATCTGGATCTTCAAAGAATTACCAGTAATAGATACTCAAGGAAACAAATAACTAAACCTTAAAAACAAATCTATCCAACTTCATAAGCCCATCCTTCCTGCATCAATTCTGACTTCTAGAGAGTTATTTACTTTTTTTTTCTTGTTATTTAAAATTTTCTTTTTTTAGGAACAGGGTCCCGCTCTGTTGCCCAGGCTGGAGGGCAATGGCACAGTCATAGCTCACTGGAATCTCAGACTCCTAGGCTCAAACAATCCTTTGGCCTTGGCCTCCCAAGTAGCTGAGAGTCAGGTACACACCTCCAGCTTGCCTAAGAATTCTGTTTTCTGGGATCTAGGCCTGGAGACATTTTATTCCAACATATAAATAACTGTGCCAGATGGCGACCTGAAAACCATTTAATACGCCAAGGACATTTCACAAATCACTGCCACTCTTATGGTTTCTAAATAACTTGCTACTGAGAAGTCATATCACTACCATCAAGATCTAAAATGTTCCAGCTTGGCGCCTGTGGCTCAAGTGGCTAAGGCACCAGCCATATATACCAGAGCTGGCGGGTTCAAATCTGGCCTGGCCTGCCAAACAATGACAACTACAACCAAAAAAAAAAAATAGCCAAGCATTGCGGTAGGCGACTGTAGTCCCAGCTATTTGGGAGGCTGAAGCAAGAGAATCACTTAAGCCCAGGAGGTGGAGGTTGCTGTAAGCTATGATGCTACTGGCACTCCACCCAGGGTAAGAGCTTGAGGCTCTGTCTCAAAAAAAAAAAAAAAATCTAAAATGTTCCCATATTTTCTGAAACATTCTATATACCTCAAATTCTGGGTTTTGTGGGGGGGGTTTTCAGGGGATTTGGGGGTTGGGATGAGCATATGCACACAGTTGCCTTTTTTTTTTTTTGTCGAGACAGAGTCCTACCCTATGCCCTAAGTAGAGTACAAGGGCATTGTAGCTCACTGCAACCTCAGACTCGGGCTGTGGGCACCCTGCTGCCTCAGCCTCGGAAGCTGCTGGGATTCTAGGTGCTTGCCGCAGTGCCCAGCTGGGTTTTCCGTTTTTTTCATGAGTTGGGGTCTCACTCTCACTCAGACAAGCCTTGAACTCCTGAGCTTAAGCAATCCTCCTGCTTCAGTCTCCCACAGTGCTGGGATTACAGGCGTGAGCCATCGCGCCTGGCTTTGTTTTTTTTTTTGAGACACAGACTCACTCTGTTGCCCAGGCTAGAGTGCTGTGGCATCATAGTTCACAGCAACTTCAAACTCCTGGGCTCAAGCAATCCTCTTGCCTCAGCCTCCCAAGTAGCTGGGACTATAGACATGAACTACCATGCCTGGCTAACTTTTCTATTTTTAGTAGAGAGAGGGTCTTGCTTTTGCTCAGGCTGGTATGGAACTCCAGAGCAAGCAATCCATCTACCTTACCCTCCCAGATTGCTAGGATTACACATGAGCTACCATGCCTTCAAGTCGTGATGTACCTAACAGGCAGCAATAAGAAAGGAAACTCGCCATTTGATTTCTCTCCATGTGAGGTCTCCATCAGTGCCACCTGCCCATTGATAACTGACTATTGATAACGATGCTCTACACACTGGGGCAGGATGGATGCTTTTGCCCAGCTACAGTTTGGGAGAACACATTTTCACATTCCTCACCTGTAATTGCAGGGGTGCATGGGAGAGGAGCTAGGATAGGGACGGTCCACAAAGTGATCAATAATAATCCCCATGATAGGTGGGGTCCTCTCAAATTGCCTGAAATGCAATAAGCAGATTGCAGCATTTGTTAGAATGTCTTTCTAGAACCCTCCTCCATAAATCTTTAGAGGGCCCCTGACTTTAAATGTG
Source organism: Galago senegalensis (assembly GCA_963575145.1). Taxonomy (NCBI): domain Eukaryota; kingdom Metazoa; phylum Chordata; class Mammalia; order Primates; family Galagidae; genus Galago; species Galago senegalensis. Next base: position 1,409 of record CAUYTI010088012.1, on the reverse strand, counting down.
TTGGCAGACACTACAAAAGCCTTAGCCATTACAGTGCCTAACTATAGACCATCAATTCTACATTCTAGACACATTGGCTCCGAGACACACAAATTCCCCAATCTGGCAAATGTGTTCTTTCTTTCTCAGTTTTATTCTTCCAAAGGGGCCACTTTCAGCAAAACTTAATTATAGGTTTAAGGTTCTTGAAGTCTGGGGTGAAAAAACACTTTACCATTTTTTTAACAGCTCTTTTGGTTCCTGGGCCCTTTCTTACCTGGTAGACATGAATGCCAAGTTAATTCTGTAAGCACAAGAAAGAGTGATGGTGCCCACAGGGGTGCCTACTGTCCCAACACGAACTGTCTGGAAGCCTAGAAGAGAAAAACTATTAGCTTTTTTTGAAGAGAATGTTGACACTGCTCCTAGTGTGTCTTTCCTAGAATCATTCATCCTATCCGAAGCCCCTAGTTTTCCTATTTTCATTTCTAATTTTTCAAAATTGTTGGTATTCTTCACATACATTTAACGTGCTTATTGTTGAAATTAGGAAAACAAAATATTATATAAAGAATAAGAAATAAAGAAGACTGAATTCCTAGAACTTGAGGGAAAACTATCTGGTTATCCCTGGCAGCTCCATGAACTACCTACATGCATTCTTAACTTTACTTGTATTACACACACTGATTACAACCTACATATGATTACAGGTGGCAACTATGCTCATCTCTGAAGTCAGGAGCACTCCTAACACTACAAGTGTTTTTCAGCCTTCTTACATACCTTCTCCTAAGCCATTCAGCTGAACTTCCCCAAAATATATCCTGTAAGAAAGAAAGAAAAAAAAAGTTACCTTATACTTTACTCTGAGAGACTTGATAGCCAAAACACATAGAAATAAAAATAAACAAAGCCTTCTTTCTGCATCTGCATAAACACTTCTCCCAATGGAACATTTAGTTAAGCTGTAGGCACAGAGATATGTACAGAGTAGGCTGATAAGGAAATGAGCAACACAGTAACCAAGTGGCCACTGCTATTAAAATTTCTTCTCTACTCCTGAAAATGTTTTAAAAGTATACCTATTGAAGGCTGGGCATGATAGCTCACACCTGTAATCCTACCACTCTGGGAGGCCAAGGTGGGTGGCTCACTTGAGCTCAGAAGTTCGAGACCAGTCTGAGCAAGAGCAAGACCTTATCTCTATTAAAAATGGAAAAATTGGCTTGGTGCCTATAGCTCAACCGGCTAAGGTGCCAGCCACGTACACCTAAGGTGGCGGGTTCGAATCCCCAGCCTGGACCCGCCAAACAACAATGACGGCTGCAACCAAAAAATAGCCAGGCGTTGTGGTGGGCGCCTGTGGTCCCAGCTACTTGGGAGGTGGAGGCAAGAGACTCGCTTGAGCCCAGGAGTTGGAGGTTGCT
>CAUYTI010088010.1:0-18103 GCA_963575145.1 Galago senegalensis | reverse complement strand
TGTTTTGACACAATGACTATGCAAATGACATGAAATTTATGTAAACCAGCTTGATGAAAGTATGTCAAAATGTATATGAGAACACTACACTGTACCCCATGTTTGCATTAATGTATACAGCTATCATTTAATAAAAAAAATAAAAGAAAGAAAGAAAATAAAATAGTAAAAAAAAAAGTTAGTAAAGGAGTATAAGGGTGGTACATAAGTAGCTTCCTGGTGGCATTGGATACATTGGTGATTCACATTTCAGAGTCTGGCACTCAGACTTGCAAGTTCAATGTGACTGGATACATTTTAGGTAAATTGAAACATTATATACACACAGCTCTTAAGTGTAAAGATTAATGAATTTTGATAAATAAAATGCATTCATGTAACCAGCACCCAGATTCCAAAATGTAACATGACCAGTTCCCCAGAAGCCCTCCTCATGTGCTCTCCCAGCCACTATTCATCTCAAAGATAACCAATCTACCGATTTCTAAGACCAAAGGTTAATTTTTTACCTCTTTTAGAACTTTTATCGCTTCTCAGCCTTTTGACTAAGATCAAGTGTGTAGAACTTTATATAAATAGAATCATACAGTATGTCTGGTTTCTTTCACTAAACATTGTGTTTGTAAAAGATTTCATGTTGTTTCATGTAGAAATAGTTTATTCGTTCTTATTTCTGTGTGTTATCCCATTGTATGCATGTCCTACACTTTATCAATTTTACTGCTAATGAGCATTTAAGTAGTTTCAATTTGGAGCTGTTATGAGTAGGACTGCCATAAACATTCTTCTATGAGCTGGGCGAGGTGGCTTATGTCTGTAATCCCAGCAGTCTGGGAGGCTGAGGCAGGTAGATGGCTTGAGTTCAGGAGTTCAACACTAGTCTGAGCAAGAAACAGACCCATCTCTACCAAAAAGTGAAAAAAAAAATTAGCTGGGTGTTGTGCCAGGCACCGGTAGTTCAAGCTACTAAGGAGCTGAGGCAAGAGGATTGCTCAAGCCCAAGAGTTTGAGGTTACTATGAGCTAAGATGTCACTACACTCTACCCAGGGTGACAGAGTGAGACTCTGTCTCAAAAATGAAGAAACAAAAGGGCATGAGGCAGGATCTCACCCACTGTGCACATTGTGAGGGTGTATAACACAACCCCTGGGTGAGAGGCTCGTGTACAAATGGAACTTTGCCCTGGAAGTAAGAACAATGTAACCTAAATATTGTACCCTCATATTAATTTGAATAAAGTTAAAAAATAAGTAGAAAAGAATCAAACAACCCTCCCAAACAATAACAACAACAACAACAACAAAACCCACTCTTCTATGAACATATGTATGCATTTCTCCTGTAATTGCTGGCCCATAGAATGCTCTAATAGTTATTGTCAGTTTTACAAAGTGATTGTAGAGGCTCGGCACCTATGGCTCAAGTGGCTAAGGCACCAGCCACATACACCTAAGGTGGCAGGTTCAAATCCAGCCCGGGCCCTCCAAACAACAATGATGGCTGCAACCAAAAAATAGCCTGGCATTGTGGCGGGCACCTGTGGTCCCAGCTACTTGGGAGGCGGAGGCAGGAGACTCACTTGAGCCCAGGAGTTGGAGGTTGCTGTGAGCTGTGATGCCACAGCACTCTATCCAGGGGGACAGCTTGAGGCTCTGTCTCAAAAAAAAAAAAAAGTGATTGTAGAATTTTATGTTTCTCTGGTAAATGTGTTCCACATCTTTGCCAACACCTGGTATGTCAACCTTTCCCATTTTAACCATACTGGTAGGTGTGTAGTGGTATTGCATTATGATTTTAATTTTCATTTTCACAATGACTTAATTTAGTTGAACAAATTTTCATATGTTTATTGGGCATTTGTTTTTCTTTTACAAGTTTATTGGCCATTTGGATGTCTTCTTTTATGAAACACTAAATTTAAATCATTTTTATTGGATTATTTGCTTTTCTGTGATTTGTAGAACTTCATTATGAATTCTAGATGCAAATCCTTTGTTGGATATATGTATTTCAATCATCTCTTTGTCTTCCCTATTCACTCTCTTAACAGTATCTTTTGATGCACAACAATTCTTTATTTTATTTTATTTCATTTTTTTTAATTAGGGGAAAGGATTAATGTTGTCCCCCACTACTACAAATTACATAGTCAAATTTCCCATATTTGTAGAAATCACAGGAGTCACCACATCTGCAGTGCAATTGATAAGCTTCATCTTTGAAAAACCATCTTTGTAATCACAGTATCTCCCCTACCACATAAGATAGTTCTTTATTTTCATAAGCTTCATCTTGGGAAAACTACCTTTGTAATCACAGTATCTCCCGTGACACATAAGATACTTCTTCATTTTGGAAAACCACCTTTGTAATCACAGTATCTCCCCTACCATATAAGATAGTTCTTTATTTTAATCGAGTCCAATTTATCAATTATTTCCTTTTATGGTTAGTACTTTTTGTGTCCAAAGATTAAAAAATCTTTGCCAACATTGAGCTAATATTTTAAGGTATTAGATATTTTTCCTCCCTATATTTTACCCTTTCACCTTCTTCCTTTTGGGCAGATACCAGGTTCATTTCTTCTCAGAGGTCCTAGGAAGTATGTGTCCCAGTTTGAAATCAAATAAGCTTACAAGATATTTAAGCTTGCTTTTTAAAAAACCCAGGCACATGAAGGAGCTTTGTGTTTGTAGTAGAATGGGACTCCCATAATATCTTAAAGAAATGTCTCTTGGATTTGGGGGTAAAAGTCGGAGAAGCCAGAGAGTACCTAGGCCTTGTTTCCTGCAGCTTCCTGGTAAGGAAGGAGTAGCTCAGAGCCAGGAATGCAAGGCCCGAGGTTATGAATATTTTATAAGAGATTTCTTTATCCCAGTTGTGGTAAAGAAGCCACAGAAAGCCTACCATCTAAAGATGCCAAGTGAACAATATCCCTCAGTGATAACCTGTGGAGACAAATGAAGCCTCCTTAAAATTTTCCCAAAGTTTGGCACTGCATCAGACCCCAGAACCGGTTAGGGAGGTCTCAACAATGTAACTAAGATTGACTTCCCATTCTGTCCCCAACAGAAGCAGCTGCATCTACTTCTTTATTTAGCAGTTCTGGGTGTTTGAGACTGAATTGAGGGGGAAAAATACTATTTAAAGATGTAGGCACAGAATACGGATGGAAATTAATTAATATGAACTGCAGGTGAAAGTATAATCCTCTTAATAAATTCCAGTTTTAGCAAGCATAGCTTCCTAAATGATCTAGGATTAAAATGATGACATTGTTTAAAATAGAAGTTGTTTTTTTCCTTTTCCCTGAACTGTATTCCTTTTCTTGATCCTCTTAGGAGTTCTCCAAACTTTTCTTCCTTCTGTATTTTTCCTTTCCATTAGAATAAAATGAACTTTGTTGCTTTCTTTAGATGTAAAAAAAAATCTCTTAATTTCCATAATAAAAAATTTAAAATACTCTTAATTCATTTTTTAAAATGGTTAAAATAAAGTTGTATTTTATGCACACAAAAGAATATTTGCAACTTATATTTAAGTTATATAGATTAATAATAAACACTCATAATGGAAAAATAAGAATCCTGTGTACTCAATTCTGATATTGAGGACAATTAAGGTCCTAGTACACAGTGGGGGTTGGGGGACGGGGAGAGCTGAGAAAGGGAAGGAGGGGGCTGTGGGGGGTGTCAAGGGATAGAGTTTACCTTTTGGGGGTGGGACACAAATGTAAGAGGGTACCTATCTAACAAAAGCAATCAATGTAACCAGCTTCTGTGTACCCTCCATGATTCCCCAACAATAAAAAATAATAATAAACACTCATTTAAAAGCTAAAACATTACCATTAACTTGCATTTATGAGAATATTTCTCTCTAGTCTGACTCCTTCCCACAAACTAACTACTGGTTTGAATTCTATGTATAGCATTTGTTTCTTAAAAGTTCTATTGGCTCGGCACATATAGCTCAAGCAGCTAAGGTGCCAGCCACATACACCTGAGCTGGCAGGTTCAAATCCAACCCAGCCCCGCCAAACAATGATGGCTGCAACCAAAAAATAGCCAGGTGTTGTGGCAGGCACCTATACTCCCAGCTACTTGGGAGGCAGAGGCAGGAGAATCACTTGAGCCCAGGAGTTGGAGGTTGCTGTGAGCTATGATGTCACAGCACTCTACCCAGGGCGACAGCTTGAGGCTGTGTCTCAAAAATAAATAAATAAATAAATAAATAAATAATTAAAAGTTCTATTACCAGCTCAGTGCCTTTAGCTCAGCAGCTAGGGCACCAGCCAAATATACCGGAGCTGGTGGGTTCAAACCCAGCCCGGGCCTGCCAAACAACAACAACAACTACAACCAAAAAGTAGCCAGGTGTTGTGGCAAGCATCTGTAGTCCCAGCTACTTGGGAGTCTGAGGCAAGAGAATCACTTAAACCTAAGAGTTTGAGATTGTTGTGAGCTGTGACACCACAGCACTCTACCAAAGGCGATGTAATGAGACTGTCTCAAAAATAAAAAAGTTCTATTACCTATATGTGTAGTAATAAAAACTATAATGTTTAATTTTCTTTATTTTTAACTTTATAAAAATAATATCATGCTCTATATTGTCTTTTGCACTTTGATATTTTCAGTCAACATTGTTTCTAAGATTCATCCATTTTGTTACATGTATCTGTTGTTCATTCATTTTCAAAGATATATAATATTCCATTATGTTCATATGCCATAATTTATTTTTATCTTGACGGACATTTTGATTGTTTCCATATTTGTACTATTACTGATAGTGTTGCTATGATCATGTTTCAGACTGTATATATTAAAGACATTGTTCCAGGGCATATCCCTATGACCTGAATGGATGGGTTTCAGAATATGGCTATACTCAATTTTATTAGGTAGTGTCAAAATGTTTCCAAAGTGGTTGTTTCAGTTTACATTTTTAACATTAATATATAAGTATTCCCCTTCTTATTTATCACTTTGTATTGGCAAATTTCTAAACTTTTGACAATCCAATGAGTAAAATATATACCTCATTGAGGTCTTATTTTGCATTGTTCTGATTACTAATGGGGTTGAACATGCTTTCATATACTTATTTAATATTAATCTTTCCTACTCTGTGAAATACCTGTTCATGTCTTCTGCCATTTTTGTACTGAATCATTTTTTTTTCATCCCATGGTGATTTGGGAGAGTTCTTGATTTATATTCTTGATGCCCATCCATTGTTAATAATGTGTATTGTGAATATTCTCTCCCAGTTTAGAGTTTGTGATTTCATTTTAATTATGTATCTTTGATGAACCAAAGTTCTAAATTTCACTGTGGCCTATATTAAATTAGATCTTATTTATCAATAAGTAATAAATTCCCTCAAAACTTAATGGCTTAAGATAACAAAATTTTGTTTCACAGTTTCTGTGCTGTCAGGAAATCAAATGTGGTTTAATATATGGCTCAAGGCAAATTACCAGGTTGCATTCAGGCTGTTGGTTGAGACTGTGGTCTCATCTGAAAGCTTGAGTGAGAGAGGATACATTTCAAATATCTCTTACATGATGATTGATAACCTCGGTGACTTTTCATAGGTATTTATCCATAGATCTGCCTCATGACATAGAAACTGAATTATTTCAGGGTAAACAGTCTGAGAGAGAGAAACAGAGAGAGAATGTTCTAGACAGATGAAGCCATGGTGTTTCTGTGACCTAATTGTAGAAGTGACATCCACCACTTTTGTTCTGTTTGTTAGATACAAGTCATTATACCCAGTCCACACCCAAGGAGAGAAGATTATACAAGTGTGTGAATACCAGGAGAGAGGGAATATTGGTGTTATCTCAGATGCTGCCTCCACACAAATTTATCAATTTCATTAGTGCTTTTGTGTCTTATTTAAGAAATGCTTCCCTACCTCAAAGTAAAAACATATAGTAGCCCCCCCCCCTATCCACAGTTTTGTTTCCAGTGGTTTCAGTTATCTTCAGTCAACCATAGTCTGAAATATTACACACAATAAGATATTTTGAGAGAGACCACATTTATGTAACTTTATTATGCTATATTATTATCATTGTTTCTTTTATCAGTTATTGTTTTTAATTTCTTACTGTACTTCTTACTATAATTTCTTACTTATTTCCCTATATTCCCAACTTATCCCCTGTGGATAAGGGGGAACACATATTCTCCAGTATTTTCTTATAAAGGTTTTTAAGTTGTCAATGCCTTCAAGTCAAAGGCCACTAGTAACATTCCTGAACTGAGTATGAACAAGTTGGGTTTATTACCTATTAGAGCAAGGGAGAATGCATACCATGCAGAATCAAAGATCTGTCTTTGCAAGTAACACTTTAAAGTGTCTTAGCAAGATCATGTTAGAAACAACCTTTTAGACTTTAGTTTGGTAATTTAGATGAAGGTCTAAGAAAGTGATTATTTTTAATTTTGGTGACAAGAGTCTTACTCTGTTACTCCAGATAAAGTGTAGTGGCATCATCGTAGCTCATTGGAGCCTCCAACTCCTGGGATCAAGTAATCCTCCTGTATCGGTTTTCCAAGTAGCTGGAACTACAAGCACATGCCACCATGCCCAGCTAATTTTTCTATTTTTTTGTAGAGACAGGTTCTTGCTCTTGTTCAAACTAGTCTAAAACTCCTGAGCTCAAGTAATCCTCCTACCTCAGCTTCCCAGAGTGGTAGGACTACAATTGTGAGCTACCACACCTGAAAAAGTGATGATTTGATCTAGATTGAATTCTATCATAAAGTATGGGGGGATTCTATGATTCAGCAAATCTTAGCTATAGGGAGGGAAGTATGTTATGAGGATAAAGTAGCAGTCACTCACTCATTTTGGCTTAAAAAAGGAGCATTTGGTATTTTGTGGGTGGCAAAGTGCTTAGACAAAATTATGAAATTTTTTTCATTTTATCAAGGTCTCAGAATAGACTTGTCTGGGATTGGTATTCTGTGATATTATTTATGTTTAAATAGAAGAATAACATAGTCTACCTGGAAGTGTCAGGCAAGCTTTTCAATGTCAGGGGTTGCTGTTTTCTTATTTCTTTCTCAAAGTTTTGCCTTCATTTTATTTATTTTATTTTATTGAGACAGAGTCTCACTCTGCTGCCCTGAATAAAGTGCCATGGTGCCATCATAGCTCACAGCAACATCAAACTCTTGGGCTAAAATGATCTTAATACCTCAGCTCCTGAGTAGCTAAGATTACAGGCGACTGCCACAATGCTTGGCTAGTTTTTATTTATATTTTTGGTAGAGATGGGGGGGTCTTGCTTTTACTCAGGCTTGTCTCAAACTCCTGAGCTCAAGCAATCCACCTGTCTGGGCCTTCCAGAGTGCTAGGACTACAGGCCTGAGCCTCTGCACTCAGCCACTTTTATTTTTAAATGAAACAACCTGGAGTTGGATTATGTGATATAACACAAGGCTCAAATTTCATTTTTGGCTTTTTTTTTTTTGTCGAAATCTCTTCATTTCTTGAGGAAGTTCTAATGTTTTTAATGAACATTCACAATGCTTACACACAAAGTCAATGTTGTGATAATGCACTTTTGAAAGCCAAATTTGTAAAAGAGAAAACAAGCACAAAACAAATTGAACTCTAGAAGTCTGTACACTTATCCTTCTGGTATTAGAAACCATGCAGAGATAAAACACATAGCATAGGAAATTGTAAAAATTAATGCTGGCAATTTAAAATAATGGGAAAGAAACCTATGCATATATATTTTCTCATGTATAGGCAATTGTCATACTATAATTTCTGCTAAACCTCTGGTTATTAATCACTTGTTTTGAGAGCTTTTAGTAAATTCTGTTATGAGTTGATTGTTTCACTAACACTTGAGAGTATGATAAGTTAGGATATATCCAGTCAGTGTGATATGCATTTCTTTCATCTTTTCCCTTTCTTTTTAAACAAAGTTTTGGGAGTTCATGTGGTGTTTTTCAGAACAGGAAAGATTTTACATGCTTCTTTGAAAATCTCTATCAATTAAAAACTCACCATGCCTTTGAATTTACCTCAAAGAGGATCTCTGTAAGAATAATCTCCAAAATCTACTGAGCTTAGTCAACCAGAATGTGTTTAGAACAGAGAAATGAAAACAATAGGAAAATGATTTATTTACCTGGATATTTGGTTCCATGATAAATGTTTATGCAGTACTTTTGCTGGGTTGGCAGTTGTCTGTGTTCTCAGTTCTTGGTGTACTCTTGGCTGAAGAATGACCAGACACACCAAAATCAAAGCAATCATAAAACAAAGTTCATTGAGGAAGAGAAAGATAAGTTTACAGAGCAAGAACAAGATAGAGATTTACAGAGTAAAGTATATTTTCCCAGTAACATCCCCCTTGTCATAACAAAAAATTCTGGGGTCCTCTTTTTTGTACTGACTGGATTAGGCCTTCCTTGTAGTTCAGACTTCACCGTGAAACCACTTTGACGGACAGTTAACTACATAATTAGCCTTGGGTTACTCTAGGTCACTTTCCAAATCCTATTGTTCCTGGGCTGCTTGGCCTGTGGGTTGGGGATTACTTGCATTCTTTTGCAGATCAGAAGGGGTTTCTCCTTACCCCAGATGAAGCAGTTGCTCAGGACAAAAATAAGGTGGGGGCAGCACCAAGACAGGGCCCATCTTTGTCCTTCTTCTCAGGTGAGGTAATTTCTCAAGTCAGCACCAAGGCAAGGGACCCACTTTCATCCCTAGGAGACTCTTGGAAGTCCCTTGCTATTTACTTAATACTTTTAAATAATGAAGGACTAAATGAAGGGACAAAAATATCATAGAAAGGGATACAAGTATGATTTTAGACAGTGGTAGGTCAGTATAAAGTAGTTTGAATTTGCTGTAAGTTGCCATTCAGATAGGTCAGGTCCCTGCATTTCTAAGTATCTTTTATTTTTGCTTTAAGGTTTTTGTTTTTTGCTTTTACAGAATTTCTCTCTGTTGCTCAGGCTAGAGTGCCATTTGTTAAGGGGCCTAACAGAAAGAGACAAACCCTTTCCCCTCCTTCTCTTCTCTTAAGACAAAGACACAAAGGATCTGAATAGCCCACGCCCTGAGAAGATCTCACCAAAAGACCTTAACCTGACAGACAACCTGTGGAATGTGCCCACCCCCACAGCCCCATATAAAAGTGGTCACAAACTGCCTTGTGGTGTAGACATCATCTTTGCAGTGCCCAGGTGGGCCACCCTCCCCTTTCAATAAACTTGGCCTGAACATATCCTCTGTAGCTTTGTCTCTGGGCACCATCATTTACACCTTTCGCCATTAGCATCAAGGTACCTCACAGCAATCTCAAACTCCTGGGTTCAAGCAATCCTTTTGCTACAGCCTACCAATAGCTGGAACAATAGGCACCCACCACAATGTCCAGCTAATTTTTCCATTTTAATTTTTTTTAATTTTTTACTTTTTTTTCTTTATTAAATCATAATGTGTACTTTAATGCATTTATGGGGTACAATGTACTGTTTTGATATACAATGTGGACTGCTTACTTGGAACTGATTAACATAACCATCATCTCACATATTCGTTGTGGCAAAAAATTATACTCTATTCTTAATAGTTTTGAAATGTACTGTTGCATTATGCACATTAGAATAGGTCGCACCAAATATCCTCCCTCCTTCCAGATTCCCTCCTCCCGTTCTCTCCCCTTTCCCTCCTCTTCCCTCTTTCTTTCTGGACTATAGTTATGTTTAACCATTTGTATGAATATGTAGGTGATTATATATTGGTTTCATAGTAGTATTGAGTACATTGGATACTTTTTCTTCCATTCTTGAGATACATTACTAAGAATATGTTCCAGCTCCATCCAGATAAACGTAGATGTAAAGTCTATATCTTTTTATGGCTGCATAGTATTTCATGTCATACATGTACCACAATTTGTTAATCCATTCATTATTCATGAACAAATTATAGTTAATGGGCACTTGGGCTGCTTCCATGATTTGGCAATTATGAATTGGGCTGCAATAAACATTCTGGTGCAAATGTCTTTGTTGTAAATGATTTTTGATCATCTGTGTATATACCTACTAGAGGAATTGCAGGATTGAATGGTAGGTCTACTTTTAATTTCTTGAGTATTCTCCAAATTTCTTTATGAAAAGAGCATATTAGCTTGCATTTCCACGAGCACTGCAGAAGTGTTCTGTTTTCCCTACATCCACACCAACATCTGCAATTTTGGGATTTTGTGATGTGGGCCAATCTTACTGGAGTTAGATGATATCTCAAAGTGGTTTTGATTTGCATTTCTCTGATGATTAAAGATGATAAGCATTTGTTCATGTGTTTACAGGCCATGGGCCCATCTTCTTCAGAGAAGCTTCTGTTCAAGTCTCTTTCCCATAGAGAAATGGGGTTATTTATTCTTTTCCTATTGATTAGTTTGAGTTCTCTGTGGTTTCTAGTTAGACTTTTGTTGGAAGCATAACCTGCAAAAATCTTTTCCCATTTTGAAGGTTGTCTGTTTGCTTTACTTACTGTGCTCTTGTCTGTGCAAAAGTTTTTTAGTTTCATCCAATCCTAGTAATATATTTTTGGTGTTGCTTCAATTGCCAGGGAGATTCTACTCCTAAAATATTCTCCCAGGCCAATTTCTTCAAGTGTTTTCCTGAACTCTCTCCTGGTATTTTTATAGTTTCATGTCTTAACTTTAAATCTTTTAGCCAGTGAGAATCAATTTTTGTTAGCAGTGAAAGGTGATGGTCCTGTTTCAGTCTTCTACAGGTTACCAGCCAGTTCATGCAGCAACATTTGTTAAATAAAAAATCTTTCCCCCAATGAATGGTTTTCCCCCTTTGTGTCTTTTTTAAATTAAAACTCAATATAAAAATATCTATCGTATGCCATTAACAATTAGTGAATTCTCTAATTCTCTAATGAATGTTTTTGATAGGCTTATCAAAGATCAAATGATGATGAATGGCTTGATTCTTCTCTTGGTTCTCTTCTGTTCCATATATCTACTTCTCTATTTTTGTACCAGTACCAATCTATCACTATAGATTTATAGTATAGCCTGAAATCTGGTAATGTGATACCTCCTGATTTGTTTTTATTTCTGAGTAATGTATTGGCTATTTGAAGTTTTTTTTCTGATTCCATATAAAATAAAGCTATTTTTTTCAAGCTCTTTAAAGTATGACAATGACTCTTTAATAGGGATTGCATTAAATCTACAGATTTCTTTGGGTAGTACAGACATTTTAACAATGTTGATTCTCCCCAGCCATAAGCATGGTATGTTTTTCCATTTGTTAGCATCTTCAGCTATTTCTTTTCTCAGGGTTTCATAATTCTCTTTATAGAGACCTGTACATCCTTTTTTAGGTAAATTCCCAGATATTTCACCTTCTATGGCATTATTGTAAAAGGAATAGTGTCCTTGACTATATTTTCAGCTTCACTATTATTGGTATATATAAAAGCTACTGTAAGTATTGATCTTGTATCCTGAGACACTGCTGTATTCCTTGATCCTTTCTAGGAGTTTGTGATTTGGTCCCTGGGGTTTTTAAGGTATAGAATCATATGATCCATGAAGAGAGAGAGTTTGACCTACTCTGACCCCATTTAAATACCCTTGCCTTATCATGATAGCTAAGACTTCCATTACTATGTTGAATAGCAGTGGAGACAATGGGCATCCTTGCCTAGTTCCAGATCTGAGTTGAAATGTTTTCAATTTTACTCCATTCAATATGGTATTGGCTGTGGGCTTCCTGTAGATGGCCTCTTTCAGTTTAAGAAATGACCCGTCTAAGCCTATTTTCTTAAATGTTCTGATCATGAAATGATGCTGGATATTTTCAAAAGCTTTTTCTGCATCAATTGAGACAATCATAGGGTCTTTATTTTATTTATGTGATGTATCATATTTATGGATTTATGTATGTTGAATCAAACTTGTAACCCTGGGATAAAACCAATTTGATCATGGTATATACATTTTTGATGTGTTGTTGAATTCTGTTTACCAAGATGTTACTAAATATTTTTGCATCTATAGTCATTGGTAATATTGGGCTATAATTTTTGTTCTTTCTGGGTCCTTTTTCTTTTCTTTTCTTCCTTCCTTCCTTCCTTTCTTTCCCTTTTATTCTTTTTTTTTTTTTTGAGACAGATTCTCACTATATTGCCCTTGGTAGAGTACAGTGGCATCACAGCTTACAGCAACCTCAAACTCTTGAGCTCAAGTGATTCTTACCTCACCCTCCCAAGTAGCTGGGAGTACAGGTACCTGCCACAATGTCCAGCTATTTTTTGTTGCAGTTGTCATTGTTGGTTAGCTGGCCTAGGCTGAATTTGAATCTGCCAATTTCAGTGTTTGTGGCTGGTGCCATAACCATTGTGCAACAGGCACTGAGCCTTTTTCCGGGTCCTTTCCTGGTTTGGGTATCAGGGAGATATTTGCTTCATAGAATGTGTTGGGAAGTAGTCCTTCTTTTTCTATGTTTAGGAAAATGTTATGCAATATAGGTACTAGCTCCCCTTTAGAGGTTTGGTAGAATTCTGATGTGAAACCATTTGGTCCTGGACTTTTCTTTTTTAGGAGATTTCATATAGTTAATGCGATTTCAGTGCTTGATATAGGTTTATTCAAAATGTTTCATTCTTTCTGACCAAGTCAAGGAAGGTGGCATGCTTCCAGGTTTTGGTCCATTTCCTGCAGATTTTCATATTTCTGGGAATAGAGTTTCTTGTAGTAATCATTGAGATTTTTTTTTTTAAAGTCTGAGGTGTTGTTGTTATTTCTCCTTTATGGTTTTTGATTGCCAATATTAAAGATTTTACTTTTCTGTTTCTGGTAAGGTTAACTAAAGGCTTATCAATTTTATTAATATTTTCAACAAAACAACTTTTTGTTTCATTGATTTTTCTGATGATTCTTTTGTTCTCAATTTCATTTAATTCTGCTTACTTCTTTTCTTCTACTGGGTTTGGGTTAGAATGTTCTTCCATTTCCAGTTGCTTGAGATGACCCATTAAGTTGTTCACTTACTCTCTTTCTGTAATCTTTTCTTATTTATTTCTTTTGTTTTTTGAGACAGAGTCTCACTTTATCACCCTCAGTAGAGAGCCATGGCATCACAACTCACAGCAACCTCCAACTCCTGGGCTTAGGTGTTTATCTTACTTCAGCCTCCCAAGTAGCTGGGAATAAAAACACCTACCAAAATACCCCAGATATTTTTTGTTGTTGTTGCAGTTTGTCCAGGGCCAGGTTCAAACCTGCCACCCTCAGGATATGAGGCTGGCACCCTACTCACTGTGCCACAGGTGCTGCCCTCTGTTTTCTTTCTTTCTTTTTTTCTTTTATTAAATCATAGCTGTGTACATTAATGCAGTCATGGGGTACAGTGTGCTGGTTTTATATACAATTTGAAATATTTTCACCAAACTGGTTAACATACCCTTCATGACATTTTCTTAGTTATTGTGTTAAGACATTTATATTCTACATTTAGAAAGATTCACATGTACTCTTGCAAAATGGACCATAGGTGTGGTCCCACCAATCACCCTGCCTCCACCAATCCTCCACACTCCCTTCCTCTCTTTCTCCCCCTTCCCCATATTCCTGGGCTATAATTAAGCTATAGCTTTAATATGAAAGCTATAAATTAGTTTCATAGTAGGGCTGAGTACACTAGATATTTTTTCTTCTATTCGTGAGATACTTAGCTAAGAATATGTTCCAGCTCCATCCATGTAAACATGAAGGAGGTAAAGTCTCCATCTTTCTTTAAGGCTACATAATATTCCATGGTATATATATATACCACAATGTATTGATCCATTCGAGGATCAATGGACACATGGCTTCGTCCATGATTTAACAATTATGAATTGACCTGCAATAAACATTCTGGTACAAATATCTTTGTTATAATGTGATTTGAGGTCTTCTGGATATATACATAGTAGAGGAATGTAGGATCAAATAGCATGTCTATTTTTAGTTCTCTAAGTGTTCTCCAAACATCTTTCCAAAAGGAATGTATTAGTTTGCATTCCCACAAGCTGTGTAGAAGTGTTCCCTTTTCTCCACATCCACACCAGCATCTCCGGTTTTGGGATTTTGTGATGTGGGCTAATCTTCCTGGAGTTAGATGATATCTCAAAGTAGTTTTGATTTGCATTTCTCTGATGATTAATGATGATGAGCATTTTTAATATGTCTGTAGACATGCACCTGTCTTCTTCAGAGAAGTTTCTCTTCAAGGTCCTTGCCCACCCTGAGATGGGATCACTTGTTCTTTTCTTGCTAATACGCTTGAGTTGTCTGTGGATTCTGGTTATTAAACCTTTGTCAGAGACATGACCTGCAAATATCTTCTCCCATTCTGAGGGCTGTCTGCTTGCCTTACTTACTGTGTTCTTGGCTGTGCAGAAGCTTTTTAGTTTGATCAGGTCCCACTAGTGTATTTTTGATGTTGCTTCAATTACCCAATGGTTCCTCCTCACAAAATGTTCACCCAGGCCAATTTCATCCAGTGTTTTCCCTACACTTTCTTCTAGTATTTTTATAGTTTCATGTCTTAAGTTTAAATCTTTAATCCAGTGAGAGTCTATCTTAGTTAATGGTGAAAGGTGTGGGTCCAGGTTCAGTCTTCTACAGGTTGCCAGCCAGTTCACCCAGCACCATTTGTTAAATAGTGAATCTTTTCCCCACTCAGTATTTTTAATTCGCTTGTCAAAGATCAGATAGCAGTAAGTAGCTGGATTCATCTTTTGGTTATCTATTCTGTTCCATGCATCTCTCTCTCTTTTTTTTTTCTGCCAATACCATGCTGTTTTGATCACTAACGATTTATAGTATAGTCTGAGATCTGCTAGTGTGATTCTTCCTGCTTTGTTTTTATTTCTGAGGAATGCCTTGACTATTCGAGGTTTTTTCGGATTCCATATAAAACAAAGTATTATTTTTTTGAGAACTTTAAAGTAAGACAGTTGAGCTTTAATAGGGATTGCATTAAAATTATATATTGCTTTAGGTAGTATGGACATTTTAACAATGTTGATTCTTCCCAGCCATGAGCATGGTATGTTTTTTCATTTGTTAACATTTTCAGCTATTTCTTTTCTTAGAGTTTCATAGTTCTCTTAGAGAGCTCTTTCACGTTCTTTGTTAGGTAAATTCCCAAATATTTCATCTTCTTGGGCACTACTGTGAATGGAATAGAGTACTTGACTGTTTCTTCAGCTTGACTATTGTTAGTATGTATGAAGGCTACCAATTTATGAGTGTTGATTTTGTAGTCTGAGATACTGCTGTATTCCTTGATCACTTTTAAGAGTTTTGCGGTAGCATCCCTGGTGTTTTCCACGTGTACAATCATATCATCTACGCAGAGTGAAAGTTTGATTTCTTCTGACCCTATATGGATACCCTTGATTGCCTTTTTATGCCTAATTATGATGGCTAAGACTTCCATTACAATGTTAAAGAGCAATGGAGACAATGGGCTACCTTGCCTGGTTCCTGATATGAGTGGAAATGATTTCAGTTTAATACCATTCAATACGATATTGGCTGTAGGTTTGATATAGATGGCCTCTATCAGTTTAATAAATATCCCTTCTATGCCAATTTTCTTAAGTGTTCCGATCATGAAGGGATGCTAGATATTATCAAAAGCTTTTTCTGCATCAATTGAGAGAATCATATGGTCTTTGTTTTTTAATTTGTTTATGTGATGAATTATATTTATGGATTTACGTATGTTGAACCAGCTTTGAGACCCTGGAATAAAACCTACTTGGTCGCAGTGTATAATTTTTTTTGATGTGTTCTTGATTCTGTTTGTTAGGATTTTGTTGAATATTATTGCATCAATATTAATTAGTGATATTGGTCTATCATTTTCTTTTCTTGTTGGGTCTTTTCCTGCTTTGAGGATCAAGGTGATGTTTGCTTCTCAGAATGTGTTGGATAGTATACCTTCTTTTTCTATATTTTGGAAAAGGTTAGGCAGTATAGGTACTAGATCCTCTTTAAAGGTTTGGTAGAATTCTGATGTGAAGCTATCTGGTCCCAGGCTTTTCTTTTTAGGGAGACTTTGTATAGGTGATGCTATTTTAGAACTTGCTTTAGGCCTGTTCAATATTTCCACTTCATTCTGGCTAAGTCTTGGAAGGTGGAGTGCTTCCAAGTATTGGTCAATTTCCTTCAGATTGTCATATTTCTGAGAATAAAGTTTCTTGTAATATTCATTAAGGAGTTTTTGAATTTATGACGGGTCTGTTGTTATTTCATCTTTACCATTTCTGATTGATGAAATTAGAGATTTTACTCTTTTTTTCTTGGTTAGGTTGGCCAAAGGTTTTTCTATTTTATTAACCTTTTCAAAAACCCAACTTTTTAATTTATTGATCTGTTGTATAATCTTTTTGTTTTCCATTTCATTTAATGCTGCTCTAATTTTGGTGATTTCTTTTCTTCTGCTGGGTTTGGGATTGGAATGTTCTTCCTTTTCCACTTGCTTGACATGTCCCATTAAGTTGTCAACTTTCTCTCTTTCCATACTCTTGAGGAAGGATTACAGTGCTATAAATTTCCCTTTAGGACTGCCTTAGTGGTATACCAGAGGTTCCATTAATTCATGTCTTCATTATTGTTTTGTTCCAAAAAATTTGGTAATTTCCTTCCTTTTTTTTTATTGAATGGTAACTATGTACATGAATGCACGTCTGGGGTACAGTGTGGGGTTGTCACACACAATCCGAAATACTTCCATCAGACTGGTTAACATAGCCTTCATGTCATTTTCTTATTGTTCTAAAATGTTCACATTCTACTCTTAGAAAGATTCACTTGGCTCGGCGCCTGTGGCTCAAGCAGCTAAGGCGCCAGCCACATACACCTAAGGTGGCGGGTTCGGATCCCCAGCCCAGCCCGCCAAACAACAATGATGGCTGCAACCAAAAAATGGCCAGGCATTGTGGCGGGGGCCTGTAGTCCCAGCTACTTGGGAGGCTGAGGCAGAAGACTTGCTTGAACCCAGGAGTTGGAGGTTGCTGTGAGCTGTGATGCCATAGCACTCTACCCAAGGGGATAGCTTGAGGCTCTGTCTCAAAAAAAAAAAAAAAGATTCACTTATACCCTTGTAAGATAAACCTCAGAAGTAATACCCCCAATCCCTCTCCCTCCACCTATTTCCCTCTCCCCTACCTCTCCCCCCGCATATTCTTAGGTTGTTATTAGGTTATAGCTTTCATATAAAAGGTATAAATTAGTTTCATAATACGGGTGTGTACTTTGGATACTTTTTCCTCCATTCTTGTGATACTTTGCTAAGAAGAACATTCTCCAGCTCCATCCATGTGAATATGAAGGATGTAAAGTCTCCATCTCTCTTTATAGCTGCATAGTATTCCATGGTGTATCTATACCACAGTTTGTTGATCCATTCATGGATGATGGGCACTTGGGCGTCTTCCATGACCTGGCAATTATGAATTGGGCTACAATAAACATTCTGACAGAAATATCTTTGTGGTAATGTGATTTTTGGTCTTCTGGGAATATACCTAATAAAGGAATTGCAGGGTCAAATGGCAGGCCTATTTTTAGTTCTCTAAGTGTTCTCCAGATGTCTTTCGAAAAGGAATGTATTAGTTTTCATTCCCAGCAGCAGTGTAGGATTGTTCCCTTTTCTCCACATCCACGCCAGTATCTCTGGTTTTGGGATTTTGTGATATAGGCTAATCTCACTGGACTTAAATAATATCTCAAAGTAGTTTAGATTTGCATTTCTCTGATGCTTAAGGATGGTGAGCATTTTTTCATATATCTGTAGGCCATATACTGATATTCTTTAGAGAAATTTATCAATATTCAAATCCCTTGCCCACCCTGAAATGGGATCACTCATTTTCTTCTTGCTAATTCGTTTAAGTTCTCTATGGATTCTGGTTATTAAACCTTTGTCAGAGACATAACCTGCAAAAATCTTCTCCCATTCTGAGGGCTGTCTGCTTGCCTTACTTACTGTGTTCTTGGCTGTGCAGAAGCTCTTTAGTTTGATCAGG
>CAUYTI010088009.1:0-22273 GCA_963575145.1 Galago senegalensis | reverse complement strand
GAGAAGGCAGTCAAGGGGCATGCACATTCTATCACAGATCCACTTATGTCTCCTCTCCTGCCTACAGAACGCCAGCACGGCATCTCTGCTGAAGATTACCAAGCTCTGCTAAAGACTAAGAGCTATCTGTTCTAAGAAGACCTTTACTCTCTCTAAGATACTCTGTCTCTCTCTCTCCAGCTAAAGTAGATAGCCCTCAAGCACCTACCAGAAACTGTTCCTGAGCAAGGTAGCTTAGTGGTCCGCATCCAGAACCTGCCTAAGCTGGGCCCGAGACCTGGCCAGTCCTGGGCCCTGACACATGACAAAGAAATTCTATTCACGATCATTCCTGGCAAAAACACAGTTATATTCCCTCACTTCCCTTATTGCTTTTAGTTGTATAATTACATAAAATATTTATAAATATGTGTTTGCAGAAAAATGCAGTAATAAAATATATATACTCTCAAGTTTTTTCCTCTAATATTACAAATTACTTCTCTTATGTCTAATTTTTGTATGTATGATTTGAATAATGGTATAACATACTGTCAATTAGACATTCCTGTATGGGATAGATAAACCATTTCTTAATTTTCCAAAATTATACATAATATTGCAGTGGTATTTTTATTAACACTGTAGAGTTTATTCCCCTCTTGCCTAATTTCTTAGCACTTACATTCCCAGGAAGAGCGCACCAAGGGGCAGAGAATGAAAGCTGGATAATTTTGCTCTGTGTCCCTGGGCTGTGCTCCAAAAAGTTTGTGTGTCCAGCCCTGCCTGCGGGGTCCTGCTGCTACAAGGTGACCTCCAGAGCAGCTGTCCAGGACCGTGGGCAATGCTTTCTTTTGGCATGACTGGGTCTTCTCTTACCAGGAAGCCTCCATTTCAACTCTAAGTCAGGTTTAAAATACATTTTTTCCACAGCTAATAGTCTAATAAAATGTATTTTTCTTGTCTTTTTTTTCTTTAGAGGTGCCTCCTACCCTAGCATCTTCCAGTTTCAGACATAGCAAATTTGACTGAAGTAACTTTAACAGAAAGCAGAGGTTTTTTAAAACGTGTGTTATATCTGGAAGTGGTAAGCAAAACACGTCCAGCAATTACCACGTGCTCCGTCCGTACTCCATGTGCTAATCGGTTCAGGCTCCACAGTCGGGCATTATTTCCGCTCCACAGATAAGAACGCGGAGAGGAAACAGTTAAGTAGCGTGTCCTCCACCACGCAGCAGCTAGCGAGTGGCAGAGCAGATTCCCAACCCCAAACTTGATTTCAGAGTCACACTAAATCTTTGTGCTGTTCTGGAAATGACGGGAGAA
This sequence comes from Galago senegalensis, assembly GCA_963575145.1. Classification (NCBI taxonomy): domain Eukaryota; kingdom Metazoa; phylum Chordata; class Mammalia; order Primates; family Galagidae; genus Galago; species Galago senegalensis. The sequence continues at coordinate 20,968 of CAUYTI010088009.1, read as the reverse complement.
ACCATTGTCTACTAAGTAGCTATTCCACAGAAGACTTGTCTGTTAGGAATTCGGATTTAGGTTGGCGCTGAGCCGGAAAAAATTATCTTTTAATGAAGCCCTCTCCTTGTCTCTGCAGCCTCCCTAATACACATTCATCGGAAAAGAATGGGAAGGAATAGAATAGAAAAGACCAAAAATGTAATATTCTACCTCCATCAACTTTTCATTCAACGCAATGAATTTAAAATTCGCAAGCATTTTTTTTTTGTCAACAATTTGTGAGCCCAACTCATATTCTTCAGCAGAGCCCAAATCAAAATGTTGTTGTGTGACGTGCGTAACGAGAGTCTCACGTGCTGCGTCCTCTTCCTGAAGTCTGCAAAGAAGTTTACAAACAGTAACCTCAAGATGGGTTCACGTTATTTATTTTAAAACATTTTTTTCATTTTCGTTTATTGCGGTGAGAATGCTTAACATTGAGATCTACTATCAACACATTTTTAGGAGTCATTTAGTTTTTGAAATTATAGTCTTTTTATTAATTGCATGTTTTCTCTGGAGCTGTTACTTAGAATCTCGTTGATGGGGCAGGGTTAGCACTTCCACTGATTAGTATTTAATTCTGTTCTTAACCATTAGATAAGGAGAGTTTGACTCTGTATGTGTAACTTTTAAATATTCTCATACTATACAAAGGTAGAAACAAAACAGAAAGAAAATAAGACTTAAAGAATCAACAGATTCGGGAGGACGGTCCCCATAATAAAAACGACACTTTACATTTTTAGCTTTAAAATGCCTTGCTTTCCTCTGCATTTTTAGCTCACCACGAGGAGGTGCTTTTCAGTAGGTATTTGTGTGTCTCATTTTACAGACAATGAAGTAGGAAGAGGTCAACATCGTGAATCTTAAACAAATCCATCCTGCATGGGCAGTTTCACAAGCTCCCTCTAGTTAGAAAGGTAACCTGATGTCTGATGGACACTTCTTAACATGGACCTCAATCCACCTGATGATAAGATATATAAAAACACATCTTAGGAAAATTTTAGGCCTCACACAGCTATTCCACGAAAGGCTTGCTGCCTTGGGCTATGTGAAGGTACAATTTGCAGCGGGAGCCAACGTGCTGAAAATCACATCTGTGCCGTCCCCCTCTCTCGTGCAGGTGGTAAAATGATAGCCTGCACCCCTGGGTCTACTCATTTAGTCTGCTGGTGTCTAATTAGAGCAGCGGCAAGCTGTTCTTTCTCTCACATCAGAAATGAAGTGGCCGGCTCCGGCTCGGGGTGCAGGTGAGCTGTCAGTCACCCTCACCAGCCTGTGTCAGCACCAGCACTGTCTGGGGGAGCTGACGCTCACTCCGCTCGGGAGCAAGTGGTGTGAGAAGAGGGGTGAGATCAGCAGAAGACAATGCTGCTGGGGTCCTAGGTGGCAACCCAGCTATGGCTAATCAGACGCACAGATATTTTTCTCTTTGTTTCTAATTTTTGTTTCCTTTCCAGTCCCGTTAGGCTAATTTCTGTAAAGCCTCAATACTCCTCCAAACATTCTGTGATAGTCTGGGCTTTACTTTCTCTGTGCTTAAGCTGGGCCGGTAAACCATTTAAGCGAATTTTTATCATGACCTTGTTTACTGTATTTGTTAGGACTTGGCGCCTTCTTCAACATCATCACTTGAGACTTTGTCAGCTTGGGGAAGGGGTTGGGAGGGGTAGGCCTTATAGCTGAAGGGTTCTCAAAGAAGAAAAACAACTCTCTTTCCAAAATGACACACCTGTGTGTATACTACGTACAATTGTAGTATATGAATACGTATCTAATTAAGATTGTTCTTTGCTTTTTAATATAGATGGACAATTACGTCTGTTTTGGCACTAATTTCTTTGAATTTGTACGTGTTCTTATCTAATGTATTTACAGAGCAATGACTTCTCTGTCCTCCGCCTTTTCGTGAGACACATTGTGCTGGATCTCGTTGTCCAGCCCAGGGGATCACTTGTTTTCAGTCCGTGAGAGAAGCTGCTTCCTTGTACATATCGGTTCTGTTCCGTGTGTCTGAAATGGTCAAAATTCTAAATGACCACTCAGAATGATTTTCTCAGAATCAACTTTTTTTTTGCATGTGATTTTATTAATGATGACAACATAGCTTTTCCTCTAAACAGCAGAGCCTTTTGCTGTTTTACTCCTGTAGAAACTTCTATTCCATTTAATGAGAACATGCTTTTTGGAAATATTTGTGATGATCGCGGGAAAATGTTCTTATCAATTGAAGATGTATGTTGAAGTCTTTATAAGAGAAAAGATGTGCTACCCGGGATTTGCACTTAAATACTCAAACAGAAAGAAAAGTAAGGTAGGAGGTGAAGCAGGACGGGTAAACTGTTGCTGTTGTTCGACGCAGTTGATGAGTGCATGGACTTACTTTGTTATCTTAGGCATTTTTTTGTGGTTTTAAATTTTCTGGGATAAAATCACCATATTTATCATATTAGAGACTCATTCCACTTCTGCCTCTTGCTTCAATAAATCCCATTTTCACTGTCAATTGGACAGAACTTGTCATCTTATCTGTCTCATGCCCCCAAACTTTAATTCTTTCTCAGATACTCCTCTAGGATGGAAGAGAGCGGAAGGACACAGCTTCAGGTGGGGCACGTTACTCTGAGCCTCCCCCCACGGCCACCGGGCGTGTTGCTCTGACCCCTCATCTAGCTTCTCATCATCCCGACGTTCTATCTGGAAAGTGGGGAATAGTCTCACAGCGTCACCCTGGGCATCCAACAAGATTGCTGTCTAGTGTTGAATGCTATAGATTCTTAGTATTCCATAGATGATAATTTTAACAAAAGATTGTAAATAAATATCAGTAATAGCAGTAGGTGTAGTAATGTGGGGTTTTTTGAGACAATTTCACCTGTCTCCCTGGTAAAGTGCCATGGCGTCACAGCTTATAGCAACCTCCAACTCTTGGACTCAAGTGATTCTCTGGCTCAGCCTCTTGAGTAGCTGGAACTACACATACCTGCCACAATGTCTGGGTGTTTTTAGAGACGAGATTTCACTCTGGCTCAGGCTGGTCTTGAACCTGTGAGCTCAGGCAATCTACCTGCCTTGGCTTCCCAATTGCTGGGATTACAGGCCTGAGCCCCCCGCACCCAGCCAGTAGTAGTAATTGTTAATTAGTAATTACTGACAGTAACTGTTAACAGCAGGAGTAGTAATTGGGGTTGCTAGTGTTATCTGGGAGTGGTATGAACTTAGGAGGTAACTCAGACAGCTGTCCACACTCAGGTGTGTTTGTTTCCTGTTATAAAGTTTATACTGAGCAGTGCAGTGGGTGCTGGGTGCCCTTGGAGACTGTGGTGGGTACATCCCTCTGCCCTGCTCAGGGGTTATCTCCTCGCTGAGCCCCCAGGCCCCCCATTCGAATCTCCTCTTCTGTGCTGTTTCAGGCTCTGCACACACAGGGTGGTCGTAAAGTTTAAATTGTGCAGGCACTTTAGGGCCACCCTGTGTGTGTGCGCGTAAGCATTCAGTTTGTGTGTCTGACTCCTGGAGTTCAGCACTTTGTCTATTTTTCCATTTTTTTACAGGTAAAGTTATTCTTTCTTCTTGCCCCCAGCAGGGTCCCTGCCACATACAGCCACTTAAAGCAAGTAGAATGATTTCCTGCCTCCTTGAATGAGTGAATGAATGACCCTTCTCTTTACTGAGTTTCTCTTCTGTTTTGTTTTGGGCAGCTCTGTTTTGCTTAAATGGAGACAGAAGTCCACAGCCATTTCTTAGGTCCTGTTTATATCACTTGGGATTCCTGTGTTATAGTAGCCTGCAGAGGACTCTTCTTATATTTCTGGGAAAGCTGTGTTACTATTACTCTATTTTTACAGTTAGTGAATGGGAAACTTAACAGCTGAAAACCATATTACTCACCCAATTATCTCCCACCTTCCTTAAAAGACAAGACACTAGCATTTATCTGCAATCTTTTATTAAAATCGTTATTCTGTAGGGGAAGAATGTGAGTGTCTAGTGGGTCAAAATGTTAATACCCCGAGTAGCTCATTTTCCACAGTGTTGGCAAGAATATGGGAAGGATCGCAAGCAGTCAGTACTAAAAGCAGAATTAACGTAAGCCAGACAGAGCTTCCTGACACTGCCTCTCTGATAATTTAGCCACTTCTCTCACTGCTTGTGTTTTCTGAACACCCAGCTTTGTATTGTTACGAATAGCTACTTTTTTAGCCAGATGCTTAATGTGTTATAAGACTAGACAAATGGGGCAGCGCCAGCCCTCATGGTGTGGGACTGGGAGCCCCGGAGGCCCAGATAAGCAGGGATTAGCGGGCAGTCACCTGGTAACGCCGGCCTGAAGCTGCACTGTGGTCACCTCCTGCTTTGCTTGTCAATCCCTCTGTGACGTCACACTCTGTATGAATCATTTTGTGTTTACTGAAGGAGCACGCCTGTGTCCCCCACAGCCCAGGGACTCTGGGAAGGACGAGAGGAGCTCGGTGAGGCCTCACTGCAGACCAGTGGACAGTCTCAGTTGGGAACAGCACATCAAGTTAAAGCTGCTTCTGCTGCTCAGTGGGTGCGAGTGACTTTGTGAGCTTGTTTGCTTAAAAATGGTGTTGGTTTCTGTGTTTACTATGTGTGGGAGCCCCTGGTGGAGTCATAGTAAGCACATTTTAAAGCTGAGAAAGTGGACATTCATCAAGATGTAGGTCGTGTCTGTGTACGTGGTGCAGCCAGGATTCCGATCCGCCTCTCAGCGCCTCCAAACTGAGTTCTCTTTCCATTTTTTTTTTAAATTAAAATTTAACTTTCTAATTGGCAAATTAAAAAATGCATGTGCCTGTGGTGTGCAACGTGATGTTTGATGCATTTCTACCCCGTGGACGGCCAGATCCTGCCGATTAGCTCTGCCCTTACTTCACACACGCATCACTTGTTTCTACTGAGAACGTTTTAAAATCTTCTCTCTTGGGGCTTTTGAGCCTATAATACATCACTATGAACGATAACTCCATGTCATACAATAGAGTCCTGAATTTATCCTTCTTACCTAACTTAAATTTTGTATCTCTTGACCAAGATCCCCCCAAGCCTTCCCACCCCTCCACCCTGCCCCTGGTCACCCCCACTCTGCTCGCTGATTCTGTGCGTTTGACTTGTCAGATTTCACGCACAGGTGCAATCTTGAGGCCTCCCTATGCCTCTTATTTCACTTAGTGTAACGTCCTCCTGCTTCCTCTGTGTTGTTGGAAAGGACAAGTTTCCTTTTTATGTACAGCTAGCCATCACTTCGTGGTACACGCACACCCCCTTTCTCTACCCATTCATCCTGGGATGGGCACGTGGGCTGACGCCTGTCTCGGCTCTTGTGAAGGATGCCACAGCAAGCACGGGGCACAGGTGTCTCCAGACAAACTCCTTTTGTCCCGTCCCTTTTCACTGTGACTTTGTGGTCTCTGTGCTGGGTCTTCTTCCTCTTTGCTCATTAGGCACAAACATCACAGAGTCTCTTGACAACACATTCTTGGGCTCACGCTTCAACCTCGCTGGGGGCCGGGACCATCAGAGAGGTGGGGAGAAGGTGCGGGGTCCTTCTTGTGAGCACAAACACACCAGCATAGGAAGCGTGTAGAGTGGAGCGTGAGTGAGAGAGCCAGGTGATGCCTCTGCATCAAACCGGGTGGGCAGGTCGGTAGTGCCCTGGCTGGTCCCTCAGTATGTGTGGCACACCCCAGGCCCCTCAAGATGCCTCAGCACAAAACTGCCAGACAGGATAGAAGCAAAACCCTTTTATTTCTTGGCAGACTCAAGTTTTCAGAAGTGTCTGGAGCTGGGGGTAGAAGATGGGAGATTGGGAGATGTCCAGTCTCTCAGCCTGGAAAATCTCAGACTTAGACGGCTGGCGGGGAGGGTGTCACAGCCCCATGGATGCCTCTGGGAACAGCTGCGAAACATCTATGTGTTTAGAAATACTTTTTGTCTGACTTGATTAAAAGAAACAACAGTCATTGACAGAATACATATCATTTTCTTCCTTACTTGGTGCAGTAGTTGCCCAGAGAGTCCCACATACTTGCACGGTATCTGCCCTTCATAGAACTCTTCCTGCTTCTCTGATAAGGGGAAACAGCCGCAGTGACACATGCTGTTTATCTGGTTTCCATAAAAAGACTGCGTGGTGGTTGTTGAGGCTGGCAGAGCTCGGCAAACACACAGGGCCGCTGGTTGCCCTGTCTGTACTTCCTGATGGCTCCCCGAGTGGCTGCTGGCCACTGGCCACCAGAGTCGCTGCTCTTGGGGCCCCTCAGGAATTCTCAGCTGTCTCTCCGGCCAGTGAATCAGAGGGGTTTTGTTTCCAACGTCTCATTTGGATGTCTGTTGTGAATTCTATGCCTAGATTCTGAATCATCTATACAAATTCTCTGCCCTCCTTGAAGAAAGCCGTGGGGGGCTGCTTTCACTGGGATGTATGTGTCAGGGAGGACCAGACTTAACCAGGCACAGGTGTCCATGTGGGGCACAGCCGTTGACCAAACACCCAGGAACCCAATGGCAAAAATTGGGTCTTGGAATACCAGTTCTGGTTCTGAGGGTGCCAAGCCTTACTTAGCATTTTAAAATCTCCCTGAAGCAAGAAGAACAGGGTGTTATCCCAAGTAAGAAAGCCCAGCTGCTTTGTGACAGGTCCTAAACCCGTGAGTTTTCAAGCACAGTTCAGAGAACTCCAGGTATCTGTAGGGGACGCTGTTCATCCAAGTGCATCTGGAAAAACTGCCCCTTCAGACCCCATCTCAACATCCCAGGAGGAATTAAAGTTTCATGCTGATAAAACAGAAGAACGTTTTCAAAGCTGCTTGAAAGCATCAAAGCTGAGGACATGGCCTGTTTTACCTCTTTCTTACATAATTCTTCTAGTTATCTCGCGTTCAAAGTTCAATTTCACAGCCTCCATGGCTGGCGGGGTTGTTGAAAGGAGAGCGCTCCTCATCCAAGGAATCTATGGAATGTTAGGGGCGCAGGTAGAACTTGGCACTGACCCCGGCGCTCGGCTCATAGTCCAAATTCAATGATGATAGTTGGAAAAGAAGACGGTAAACCAGCGGCTCTTGACCTGTGGGTCACGACCCCTTTTTAACAATGAAAATACATGGCGGCATTAGGAAGGTTGAGAACCACTGCAGTAAACGATCTGAAGGAGAAGAGAAAGGCCTCATCTTCCAGGATGAAAGCCATTTAACGTGCCATAAATTCTAAATAACAAGTCAAATGAATGAACAGCTTTTACCCACAAAGGTGTTCACTGGATTATGACTTTTGATAGTTCATCCATAATGTGATATTCCTATAAACTGTGGCACCTTTACACGCTGGAATATTACTCAGCAATCTAAGATGCTCTTCTCCTGAGATGAGTAACCACACAGGGGACATGCTAATAAGTTTTGTGAATAAAAATACGATAAAAATTACATGCAAAACAGGAGTTCACCTAGGTACATGAATTCATGCATCAAAAACAGTAGTGGATATAAAATTCAGCACATTCGAGGTTTTTTCATTAATCCAACTCTTTAGTGTTTCCTACGATGAAGACATACCACAAACTTGACTTTATATTTGAAAACAGGGCATCTCTTAAAGATATTTGACAGTGCTTTCCTAAGTCTTCTGTTTTTTTCTCTATTTTACCCAATATTTCACCAAGTTCTACACCGCTTTGTTAATAAATAGAAATTTCATTAAATGCACCCATGTTCAATCAGGCAGCTTTTCCTTTTCTGAAGACTTTAATTTCTATTCACACATAACGCTCAGCACTTCTATTTATAGGATCCTGTGTTTGCTAACTCTGACATGCTCCTCTCCAGGTGGTTTGCAAGACTAAAGGTTTTCTTTGGTTTGCAATCAAGAGATAAACATTAAACCTTTCCCGGCTTTGAGAACTCAGATGACTCCCTCCCTCGGGCTGCAATTTCTCCCTGGGCTGAGTAAATTTTGGGGTCCCTTGGCCTGGGTGGTGTGTGCCTGGCTTTCACCTGCTCCAGTCAAAAAGAACAGGCCCCATCAAATCCGCATCAATTCTCTCTGGGAAGTGATTTTATGGCTTCCAAAGGTCGCATGAATTAGAAAGCTGGCTGAGACTATTTTATGTGGAAAATGGTGATACAATTTGAAAGGTCATATTTTTTTTTTAACTAGTCACCTCACAGAAAATGTGTTTTTATAAGCTCAATTATAAAGGCCCTGTGAGCCAGCAGCTGCCACTGGTTGTTGAGTGGGTCTGAGCCAATTTCACCATGAGCTTCTCAGTTGCTGCTTCTGAAAAATAGCCCCTTACTGTGTTATAGCTGATCATCAATCAATCATTGTGAAGGGCTCAAGGAACACTACATCCTGTGAATGCTTTTTAATGACTATAACCTATCCCGTATATTTAACCTAAACCATATTCTCAAGTAATTTTATAACATATAAAGCATAATATAGATAGGCGCTATTTTACAAACAGCCACTGCTTTGCCTTAAAAAATTTTCATATAATTTTAGAGCCCAAGAAGGATCATAGTAGTTTTATATTTTAATGTGGTATCTTAATCGTGTCCTAATTTATACAGGTAAAATAAGATGCTGGAATCATTTTTGCACTTGGAGAACACAGTGCGTTATTTTAGCTTCTGAGTGAAATGCAAACAGGAAGAAGAAAAGAACTCCATTTAAAAAATGGACTCATCTTTCCCACTCAGACGGGTGGCATGGGAAGTACATACTGTGTCAAAGTTAATGTGCAGTATCCAAGGTTTTTATCATTCTACGTGCTATTCCTGTACACCATCAGCTTGGCAAATAATCAGAGCAGCCTGTTAATCATTAGCCAGTGTGCAGCCTCTGGCTGTGGCCCTGAGCTGAAAAACAGAGATATTTATGAAGGAAAGGAATGTTGAGAGAGAAAGAAAAAAGTTTTGAAAAATACCACGCAGAACCAGTTTCCTGCATCTTGGCACTTAGCAAATCTCACAAATTTCCCCTCTTGATGTTCCTTCTCTTTACATCATTCCCAGCATGACGACCCACCCCCAGAATCATCGTCTGGCCTGTGTTCAATCAGCAGATGAGCTGAGTCTGCTCTATCATCACAGGATTGATCAACTTTTCCAGAAAAGGGTTCCTCTGAATATTTCATAAAATCTTTGTCTTAGAAGAAAACCCACTCATAATGGGAGAAAATACATATCTACATTTGTATGATCTGACTCAAAACATGTAAATGCCTAGGGAAGAAACTGGAACAGAATATCAGAAAATGTTAATGGTGCTTGTCTCCAGATCATAGAGTTGTTGATGGCTTTAATTTTCATTTTAAACCTTTCAATCGTTTTTTAAAAATTTGAGGTTAATTTACCTACCATAAAATTCACATTTCTCAGGTGTAAAATTCAGTGGTTTTTTTTTTTTGTATGTCCACATTGGTGGACAACCATTACCTCTATCGACCATTACCTCTATCTAGTGCAAAATGTTTCCATCACACCCAAAAGAGATTTTGTGCCTATGAGCAGATATCCCCTGTTCCTCTGTGCCCCGTCCCCACCTCTACTACACTGTCTCTGTCTCTATGGAGTCCCCCATGCTGGACTTTCCTTGTAAGTGAATACTACATGTGGTCTTCTGTGTCTGTGTCCTCTGACTTAGCACCGTGATTCCAAGGTTATGTTGTATCACGCACAAGCACTTCATTACTTCTGATGCCTGAATAATATTCCATTGTTTACAAACATCATATCTCATTTATCCATTCATCAGTTGATGACTATTTGGGTGATTTTCACTTATGGGCTGTCATGAATGTTCACACATACATTTTATAAGGACAAAAGCTTTTAATTTTCTTGGGTATATATTTAGGAATGGAATTACTGGATCTTATTATAACTTCTTATCAATTTTTCACCATGGCTGTACCATTTCTACATTCCTACCAGTGATTTCTGAGGGTTCCAATGTCTTTACATTGTCCACAATGGGTGTTCACCCGTCTTTTTGCCTCTCACCTTCCTAGTGGGTGTGAAATTGTGTGATATTGTGGTTTGATTGCCATTTTCTGTGTGGACAATGATTTAAGTGTCTTTCCCGTACTTATTGGTCATTTGGATATTTTATGTGAAGAAAGGTCTATTTGGATTCTGTGCTCATTTAAAATTGAATTACTTATCTTTTATTATTGAATTCTTTATATATTCTAAACACAAATCTCTATCAGATATGTGTCTTGCAAATGTTTTTTACATTCTGTGGGTTGTCTTTTCACTTTCTTGAAGGTATCCTTTTGAAGCAAAAAAGATTTTTGATGAAATCCAATTTACCTAGTTTTTGTTGTTGTTAGTTTTTTGGAGTAGTATCTAAAAAACAAAAATCATTACCTATTCTCAGGTTATAAAGATTTATTCCTGGGTTTGTTTTAAGAGTCTTATAATTTTAGCTCTTAAATAGAGAGCTTTGGTTTAATTTTTATATGGTGTAGAGTAGGAATTCAACTTCATTCATTTATATGTCAATATTCAATCACCCTAGCACAATGTGTTGGTACAAAAATTATTTTTTTCCTCCATCAATTGTCTTGGCACTCTTTGAAAATAATTGTAAATGTATCAGTTTTTTAAAAAAAATCTCAATGGTATATTTTGTTGACCTATATATATGCCCTAGGTCAGTACCATACTGCCTTTTAATAATTTCTATAAATTTAAAGAGTACAGGCATAATTTTATTACATTGAAATAGTGCACAGTAGTGAAGTTGGGGCTTTGAGTCCATCCATCACTGCGGGGACATGCTTTGTCCCCAGTAAGTGCTTGTTCTTCAGTCACCCCTCCACTTTTCCCCCTCCTCCGTCTCCATTTCTTCCATTCCGTGCTCCCCTCCATGAGCACACCTTCCCCAGAGCCACTTATAAGTAAAAACATGCACTTGAGATAATGGTCTTGTGTTCCATTCCTACTGCTGAAAAGACATGATTGCATTCTGTTTATACGGCTGAAAGGTACCATTGTACATATACACCATACTTGTTTCTTTACTCGTTCGTTGATGGACACTGGCAGATTAGCACATCTTCTCTATTGTGAATAGTGCTATAGTAAACATGTAAGTGCGATAATGTTTTTGATTTAATATCATTTTCTTTGTGTAGATATTTATATATACTGTTGTGATTACTATATGTTTTTACTAAGATTTAAAATTGGGCATAATTAATTCTTCAAATTTCTTCTTCTCTTTCAAGGTTGTTTGGGCTTCTCTGGGCCATTTAAGTTTCCATATAAATTTCAACACCAGTTTTTCAATTTCTCCAAGAAAAGAAACTGGGATTTTGCAATTTTGTGAGGGATTGCATTGAACCTATAGATCAATTTGGAGAGTATTCCTTCTTTACCACATTAAGTCTTCCCATCTATGATAGGTCTTTTCATTTATTTATATGTTTTAAAATTTCTTTCAACGATGTTTTGTACTTTTCAGTGTAGAAGATTTGAGCTTTTTTGTTAAATGTATTACTATGTGTTCATTATTTCCAATACTACTGTAGATACAATAGCTCTCTTAATGTTATTTTCAGGTTATTCATTACAAATGTATAGAAAAACAATAGTTTTTTATATATTTATCCTATATCTTACAACCTTACTAAACTTATTTATTAGTTCTAATAGGTTTTGGGGTATTTTTTTTAAATTTCCATATATAAGATCATGTCATCTGGGAATGGGGATGGTTTTACTTCTTCTTTTCCAACCTGGATTTCTTTTATTTTTCTCACCTAATTGCTCTGGCTAAGATATTAAGTTCAGTGTTGAAAAGACATGATGGGAGTGGATATCTTTGTCCTGTTTCTGATTTAAGGGAAAGCTTTCAGTAGTGGATTTTTATAGGTGCACTTTATCAAGTTGAAGAAGTTTTATTCTTAGTTTACTTTGTGTTTTTATCATAAAAATTCTGTTAGATGTTTTTCAAATACTCTTTTTGTGTTTACCAAGATAATCGTGTGGATTTAGTCCTTTCTCATATTACTATGATGTATTGTCAAGGGCTAAAGGGGAGAGAGCTAGGATAGTTAATTAACACAACGGGCCAAGGTGAAATGCACAGCCCTGCCATTAATCACTCACTATGGTGATAGTATAGTAAGCAAGAGGCTGAACAGGGAAGATTACTGCCTCTTCACATCCCCAGTTTTCCATTTTCCCCCTGGAATGGTGTTGGGAAGTCAGACAGATCAGTGCAGATAGAGGGATTGTCTGATCGCTGAGGGATTCCCCAGATAAAAGGCTCTGGCTGTTTGCTGACCCAGAGGCCAGAAGAAAGTAAGGCCAGGAGGGGAAAAGTGCTTGATATTGAGTCAGAGTGGAGCAAAGCATCTCAAAGAGGCCCCAAGTGAGGTGGGCTTGGTAGAGGCACCTGAGCAGACCTTGGCTGAGGCCTCTGCTAATGATGCCATCAAATGGAGGCTGCTGGTTTAGGAATGTAGCCATGTGCAAGACTGTGGCTAGCTGGGGGACATGACTACAGCTCTATACAGATGGGAATGCACTAGCTGTGCACCATGTCTGGGGTGTTGGGAGTAGTTCCCCTCTGGGGTTTGTCAGGTAAAGCCTTTGAAATTGCCTTTGGCCAATTGCCTTAGGTCAGGACGGAGAGATCACACATAATATTTTGGCACAGAGCCAGACTATTGGAGTATTACATATAAATTAATTGATTTTTTATGTCAAACCAACCTTTATTCCTGGAATAAATCCTATTTGGTCATGAGTACACATATAATCCTTCATATATGTTGCTGGTTTTAGTTTGCTAGTTTTTTTAGTTTTTGTTTTTGAGGATTTTTGTGACCATATTCATATGGGATCTTGTTTTGTGCCTTTCCTTTATGTGACATGTAGTTTTATCTAGTTTTGGTACCAGGATTATCCTGACCTCATAGAGTAAGTTCTGAAATAATTCATATACATTTGTTAAGGTTTAATGTTAATTATTTAAACATTTGGTGGAAATGACTGGTGAAGCCTGAAATTTTCTCTGTGGGAAGTGTTTTGATTGCCAATTCTCTTTTCTTGCTATATGTTTTAGAATATTTTAGTAATTTATTTTTTTTAAGAATGTACTCATCATATTTAAGTTGTTTAATTTGTTAGCATATTGTAGGTAATAATGGTATTTCTTTTAGGGGAGTTCTTACAACAGAGTCTCTGGTTTTGTCTATCTGAGAATCTCTTAATTTCTCTTTCCATTTGAAGGATGATTTTATCTAGTTGACAGTATTTTTCTTTCAGCACTTTGAATTTGTCATCCCATTACCTTCTGGCACCAGATTTATGATGAGAAATCAGGGTCCCTTATGTGTACTTGATACATTTCTTCTCTCTTGATGCTGTCTAGAGTCTCTGTTCATCTTAACTTTCAACAGTTTTATTGTGTTGAGTCTTGGTTTGGATTTTCTGGGTTAATTTTACTTGAATTCATTAAACTTCTTAGATATGTAGATTGTTTTAAAATCAAATTTGGAAAATTTTGGCCATTGTTTCTCCCAGTATTCTTTCTTTCCCTTTCTCCTCTCCTTTTGAGACTGTTATCATGCCTATGTTGGTACACTTGGTGGTGTCCCACAGTTCTCTGAGGCCCTGTCCAGTTCTTTTTTTTTCATTCTTTTTTCTTTCTGTTCTTTAGATTGGATTACCTGAATTAACCTGTATTTAAGTTCACTGATTCTCTTTCATCAGCTCAAATCTGTTAATGATTTCTTTACTGAATTTTTCACTTTAGTGATTCCACGTTTCATCTCCATTTCTTTCTATTTGGTTTGATCTCCAGATTTCCTTTCCTTTTGGTTTCTATTTGGTTTTTCTTTATGACTTCTATCTCTTTATTGGTATACTATATTTGGTGAGGTATTATTCTTACACTTTCCTTTAGTTCTTCAGACATGATTTACTTTGTTTCTTTGAATATATTTTAAATAACTTATTTATTTAAAGTCATTGTCCAGTAAATTCAACCTCAGGGCTTCCTCAAAGACAATTTCTAGTGATTGATTTTATTCTTGCATAAGGGCCATGTTTTCTTGTTTCTTTGCATGTCTCATAATTTCTTATTGAAAGCTAAACATTTTGAATAAAATACTATGCCGATTTTGAAATTAAGAACTTTCCCCTCCTCTGAAGGAGCAAATCATGGTAATTTAAATTTCCATGAATACACTAACTTGGATATTGGCATGATTCTTTTGGAAAGTTGTAGAAAGAAAGTAGAGGATTGAAGTCTCCTACTGATCAACAGCCAGTCCTTTATAGTTAGTATTATATTCTTGAAAATTTGTTGGAAAACTAGACTAACTTAAAGTGGCCAGAAAAGCAAGAAAAAACAACCCCAAATTAGCAGAAGGAAAGAAGTAATAAATATCAGAACAGAAATGAATGAAATTGTGACAAAACAATAAAAATGATCAATGAAATGAAAAGTTATTATTTTTAAAGGATAAGCAAAATTGGCAACCTGTAGCTAGACTAGGAAAAGCAAAAAAAACAGAGAAGACCCAGGTAAATAAAGGCAGAAAGTAAAATGTAGAAATAACAACAAAGACACAGAAATACAAGACACTGTTGTGAACAAGTGCATGGCAACAAATTGGGAAATCTAGAAGAAATGGACAAATTCTAGGCCACACCCAAACTACCGAAATTGAACCAGGTAGAAATAGAAAACCTCAACAACTCAATAATGATTGATAACATTGAAGATGAAATAAAACGTCTCCCATCACAGGGAAGACCGAGACTGGATGGCTCCTCTGCTGGATTCTACCAGTTATCTAGAGAAGAAATAATACCAGTTCTACTAAAATTCTTCCAACAAATTGAGAGGAGGGAGTATTCTCAAATTCATTCTACAAGGTCAGCATTACCCTAATAACAAAACCAAATAAGGGCACAACAACAACAAATGAATATACTTACTTGGATATTGGCATAATTCTTTTGGACTACAGGCAAGACACTAACAGAAGTACCAACAGCACAGGAAGGAGCTCACTCACCAGGAGCAAGTGGGATTGATCTCAGGGTCGCAAAGATGGTTTGAATGTGTCAATCAATAAATTAACAGTACCAAGAATAAAACCATATGATCATTTCAACAGATACTGATAAGCACTTTATAAAATTCATCATCTTTTCACGATGAAAATCTTTAAAAAACAGGGTATAGAAAGAACATAGCTCAAAATAATAAAGGCCATATATGACAAGCTTACTGATAACATCATATTCAGTACGTGGACAAACTGAAAGTCTTTCCTCTAAGATCTGGAACAAGACAAAGATGCCCACTTTCACCGCTTTTATTCAAGATAATACTAGAAATCCTTGCTAAGAAAAAAAGGGCATCCGAATTGGAAGGGAAGTAAGCAAATCATCCTTGCTTGAAGAAGGCTTAATATTTTATTTAGAAAATCCTAAAGATTCCACCGATAAACTTTTAGATTGATAAAAATTCAGTAAAGTTACAAGATACAAAAATAATGTATAAAAAATCACTAACATACTAACTAATAATGTATAAAAAATCACTAACATACTAACTAAAATTCAGTAAAGTTACAAGATACAAAAATAATGTATAAAAATCACTAACACTTGGGTATTTTAGCCATGGAGAATTAGAAAAAGAAATCAAGGACGCAATCCCACTTACATGAAATACAAAATACCTAGGAGTAAATTTAACCAAAGAAGTAGAAGGTCTCTACAAGGAAGAGACTAAAACTTGGATGAAAGAAATTGAAGAGGACCTCAAAAAGTGAAAAAGAAAAAATATTTTATGCTCATGGATTGGTTAACCAGTTGGATGAAAGTATTTCAAATTGTATATAGAAACAGTACCCTGTACCCCATGATAGTATTAATGTACACTGCTATGATTTAATAAAAAAGTTAAAAGAATTAATATGGTTACCCCAAACATCTACATATTCGATGCAACACTTATCAAAATACCAATAACATTATTCACAGAAATAGAAAAATATCTTAAAAGACCCTGAATAGCCAGAGATCCTAAGTAAAGAATAAAGCGGGAGGCATCCTGCTACCTGACTTCAAAATATGCCACCAAGCTAGAATAACCAGATCAGCACAGGATGGACATGAAGGCAGAACACCACCACGGCAACAGGGTAAAGAACCCACACAGAGATCCTCTCATTGGCAGCGCTCACTCTCAATAAGGCACCAAGAACGTACAATGCAGCATGGCTGGTCTCATCAGTAGATGGTGCTGGGAGAACTGAACAATAGTCTGCAAAGAACAAAGCTTTTTTCTCACCACGTGCAACAATGGAATCAAAATGGATGAAAGACTTGAACCTGAGACCTGCAATGAAACTACTAGAAGAACAATTTGGAATTGCTCCAAGACATTGGTCTGAAGAAAGATTATTTTGGGTAATACCTGTGTAAAAGCACAGTGAACAAGAACAAAAACAGACAATTGGGATCACAGTAAGCTCAGAAGCTTCCGTACAGCAAAGAAAACAACCAATGAAATGAAGAGACAACCCACAGAACAGGAGAAATATTTGCAAACTACCCACCTGACAGGGGTCTAATAACCTAAGCGCTTAAGCAAGCCAATAGCGATAATGATACTCAGTTAAAATGCATGAAGATCTGAATAGATGCTCCTCAAAAGAAGACATGGATGGTACTTGAAAAATGCTTCTCATTACAAACTATTAGAGAAACGCAAATCAAAATCACAGTGAGATATCCTCTCACCCCAGTTCAGTGGCTTTTATTAAAAATCAGACTAGCTGATACTGGTCAGGATGTGGAGCAAGGGGAACCTAGAACGTAAACTAGCACAGCCACTGCGAGAAAACGTAGATTCCTCAAAAAACCAAAAAACTACCATGTGCCCCAGCAGGTCCACTGCTGGGTATAGATTCAAAAGAAAGGGGATCAACACAGGTGTATTGAAGAGATATCCAGACCCCACATTTACTGATCACAGTAGCCAAAATGTGGTATCAACCTATAAAAATCACGAGCATTTGTGTACTTTAGCCATTAAACAATTAGAAAAAGAAATCAAGGAGGCAATCCCACTTACATTTAATCCCATCAGTGGACGGATTGAAGACAGAGTGGTCTGTGTACACAATCAGCTGTCACTCAGCCACAAAAACGAATGAAATCCTGGCATCTGAAGCAATGTGTACAACTGGAGGTCAAACGTGAAGTGAGCCGATCACACGAGGACCAATATCACATGTCCTCACGCCTGTGCGGAAACTGAAACAGTCAGTTTCATGAAGAGAGTGCATAGATTGTGCTCACCAGAGGCCAGGAAGGGTAGGGAGGAGGGGGGTAAAAGTACAGAGGGGTACGATGATAAGTGGAAACACAGACAGAGTGTGCTGTTTAGGTCAATTTTACCCTGAATCCTGTTCAAAGTGAGAAACCATGTCATTATTTTACATGACCGCAAAATTTCCAGATAGTGGTTTTGCTTAAAGAGAATGATGCCTTTATCTCTTTCTGAAAGCAAGTTTATAAGGCAATGTGTTTGGGGGTACAGTAGTATGCAGGCTTTACTTTCAGGGCTGAGGAGAACCCTTGTTTGCATTTTCTTTCTTTCTTTTTTTTTTTTTTTTTTTGAGACAGAGTCTCACTCTGTCACCCTCAGTAGAGTACCATGGTGTCACAGCTCACAGCAACCTCAAAGTCTTGGGCTTGAACAATCCTCTTGCCTCAGCCTCCCTCGTAGCTGGGACTATAGGCACCTGCCACAACACCTGGCTACATTATTTGCATTTTCAAGTAAACTTAAAGTAGATTGGAAATGACTCCAGAGAGGTAGGGAGCCTGTTGTCTGTCATGATCCCTTTCATGTGTTTACAGGGATCAGAGACAGCGCGTTCCAGGTACCCCACACCTCACGGACCCCACACCTCACGGCCTCCACACCAAGACCTCAGATCCACATGCTTGTTTCGTGGTCAGGCCTTGCTGGCCCTGGCTGCTCAGTTCTCCTTCTCAGGCAGTAATCAGTGGGGGAAAGAAGGCAGGAGATGGGTGGCAAGGGCAGCTTCAGTCCCGGCCCCACTTGCGGGGGTGGCCATGTGATTCCTGTGTGCTCACTCAGGCCAATACTCTCCTACTCTGTCCCTCTCCATCTCTCAAGTCTGATCCAACAATGAGGAAAATAAAGCTTGGGGACATGGAACACTTTGTCCCAGGTCACTCAGCTGGGAACTAATGTAGAGGGGAGTCAAAGCAAAAGGTCGAAGCGAGCTGTACTTTCAAAGATCACGTTCTTCAGGGGCGCGTAATAAAGGGATAAAACATGTAGGTCTCCCTCATGTCCCTGAGTCCAGGCTGCCTTCACTAGTTGGTAGCACAAACGAAATTGTAATGTTAACATTTTAAATTAGGAAGCCTCTAAAACACAAAATTGTGTGTTTTTCTACCGATCTTTTAGACTTCTGAAAACAAACATGCATTGAATGTGTCATAGGGTTTGGCTTACTTGATTTGTTTTCCCTAGAAACCAGGGTTCATGGGCAGACAATCAGGTTTTCTCACTCATTCAGAAATACACAGTTCTCTGCAGGACAAACCCACATATGTAATCACGTGTTCTCTGCGTGACAACTTTCCAGGGATTGCTGTGTAGTTTCTTTAATCCTGTGCTCTAGCCAGTGAAAGATTATGCAACACCGGGCAGAAAGAAAAAAAAAAGAAGTTGACCTAGGTCCCTCCTACTGTGACACTATTCCGTTATAATTGTAGCATCAGCCAGGGTTGAGGAAGGCACAGCCAAGGGAAGGCTGACCGAGGCCTGGACTTTGCAGGCGCAGGAGGGAGACGGTGCTGATGGCAGCTCTGTAGCACTCCTTTTTTTTTTTTTCTTTTTTGAGACACAGCCTCAAGCCATTCCCCTGGGTAGAGTGTTGTGGCATCACAGCTCACAGCAACCTCCAACTCCTGGGCTCAAGCGAGTCTCCTGCCTCAGCCTCCCAAGTAGCTGGGGCTACAGGCACCCGCCACAATGCCCGGCTATATTTTTGTTGCAGCCAGCATTGTTGTTTGGTGGGCCTGGCTGGATCTGAACCCGCCACCTTAGGTGTATGTGGCTGGCGTCTTAGCCACTTGAGCCACAGGCTCTGAGCCAGCACTCCTGTGTTAATGATGATGGTCCCGTGTCTCTCCCTGAATAATGGGTACTCAGTGGCACCTCCTGGCTAGAGTATTTAACTGCTGAGGAATGCCCCCCAGGGCCGCCTTCAGCTCTGGGAGGGGAGCAGCCATCTGAGAATTTGTGTTGGAATGGAAATAAAACAAGATCAGGGAGTCTACCCTGGAGAATCACCAGACTAGCAGTCAACTTTGCCAGAGGCAGAGATGAACTTCGTTAAGCTAAATCGCTGTGATTTGGGGGTTGCTGGCACAGCGCTGTCCCACCTACGCTGCAGATAGTAACTGCTCCTTGTGTGAAGCATTCATTAATTCTGTAATATGAATTTTCAAGAGCAAAACTGTGGTGACATACAGAAAGGTGTGAGAACTGGGGACACGTGACAGTACTGGGCTGGCATCTGTCGCGTGTCAGTGAGAACACCAGCTTCATCTCCAGTTTGAGGCTTAGCTGTGTGTGAAATGTGCTTAGAATAGAACTTGGATTTCCTCTTTTCCAGATGGATAAAACCCTAATTAGTTGATTTTTCTGGTCTACGTCCAAACATTGTTTTTATATCATATCATTTATTTATTCTTGATTTCCATTTGCTCTTCCTTAGCCCAACTACTTCTGGCAGAGGAAGCTTGCCATATGTTTTATGAATTAAGCCATAAACTCATTCATCAGAACCATGGTTGGTTCATGATGGTCAATCTTCATAAACCCATCAGGGCAGGACCCAGGGAATAATAAACCCAGATCTCAATTATGCCGCCCCAGCCCAACCACCATCTCTGTTCAGATAGTTTAGTGACAAGTGTCTTTCTGTGCATGTGTGCCTTTTTTTGAAAGGGTTGACTTTGCTTTTACACTTGATCAAGTTTGGAAGTTTTATTTTTCATGAAAAGAAACTGAAACTCCTCCACCAGATGTTCAAATGGATTATTCCATGGCTCACCAGCATCAATTACGCCTAAGAGGAAGTAGGATAGGCCTTTAACTGGGTTACTGCACTACAGCTAACAGCTGGAAACAAACTGCTCAAGCAAACAAATGGCAATAGCAAAGGGACTTTAACCTGGAAGGAAGACGCAGCCTCTGGTGGAGCAGTGGAAACAGTCCCAGGCTCCTGGGTCTAAGGAGTTCACCTGTTAGAGGTGTTCAGTTCCTGGGGATGGTTCAGTTCCGGTGGGTGCTGATAAGAAATGCTAATACATCTCATAAAAGGCTCCATAAAGAAAGCCTGAAAATAACAGGGGACAGTGTCATTCTGAATAGCATCAGTCCCTTTTAAAGTCCCAAAAGATGATTTTCTAACGTTTTAAAGATCTGGCCTCTTAATACTGGCACTGTGGCAATTAAATTGCAATGTGAGCTTTAGAGGGGCCCATGCAAACTATAATACTTTATAGATGATTTGTTTCCAATCTTGAACCATAAGGAACCAGAAAAAGGACTTAATTTATTCTATAAATCTCTCCTTTAATCATTCATTACTTATTTGTTCCACAGTGTTTATTGAACACCTACTGTAAGCCAGGACTTCCGCAAGTGCTCAGGATAAACAATGAGTAAGACATATTTTTTTTTTTTTTACTGATAAATAAAACTCTGTTTTAATGAAGATACATCTAGTTCTTTAATAAATTACATTTTATCCTTGTTTTTCATAAATCAGTAATAATACATGAGCTCTACATCCTGTTTTGCTTTCATACATCGTGATATATCGGTT